>CATIWQ010566486.1:0-27457 GCA_949673415.1 Euphorbia schlechtendalii | reverse complement strand
GACCGAACCGATCAATGCTCTCCCCTGGATCTGTTAATATTGGTTGTGTGAATCTTACTGCTCTGCGCAGTCTTACCGAGGTTTTATTTTTGTTACCTATCTCTTTGTTTCATGGAATTTGTGCATTTTCAATAATTTAATGGAAGAAATCATTATATTTTTACCTTATGTAAAAAAGAATTTATAATTGTCAATTGTTTTTCCATGTCAATTTTCGGTGTACCTTATATGATATTTTAATTACTTTACTTTCACGGAAAACTGAAACATACTTATCCAGTTTCTTACTTGTAGATTTCTTGTCTATACATTGTGAATTAATGAAAATTCAATAGGAAAAAGTGAAGACAAAAATACACATATGAGATTATAGATATACGTAATGTCCTCTTGTTTGTAACTTTATGGCTGTTTGTCACAGTTATTTAAAGAGTTCGCGTGATATTTCCTTTCTTTCCATGTTGAATGGTATAGCTTGAGGCCCTTCAAATTGTATGATGGTTTTGTATTTGCTGTTTTGCTCAACTGACTGACATGATTTTACTTAAGGATTCTCATATATAATAGTTGTTAAGCAAGTGGAGAGGGGAATGAGTACATATTGGTGGAATTGATTTGATCAGTCTAGTTGGTTACTTGGGTTTTATTCTTGGAATTTAGGCACAGACTTCATTTAAACCAGGATTATGAATGTTCGCAGAATGAGCCCTCATTTATGTTATCTATAAAGATAGGAGACTGAATTTTTTACTTTTTTTCATTTAAAAAAAGTTGCAGTTTCATTAGTTATATTTGCATTTATCTTTTTCTTAGAAATAATATTCCTTTGCCAATTATAAGTAAAAAACAAGATAATGATTGAGCAAAGAAAAAGACACTAAACTTTCAGTACTATAATAATTGAAACTGATTTCCCTTCTTTTTTGCTGCAGGAATTCCTATTTAGAATATTTATAAATTGATTTTTTAAATACATTTTCTTTCCCTCTGCATGAACTTAAGTTGGTACATAAAAATTACATTTTTGGGTGAATTAAGATGCTAAATAGTTTTATTTTTCTTGTTTTGCAGGTCATTGTGTTTAGTGTTCTGTATTTAATGCGTAATGGTGTCAAGATCATATATGAACCTTTTGGACTTGGCCTCTGGAAACCTGTTAGATATCCCTCAAACTCCAAGATCTCTTCCAAGAGTGATGACTGTACCTGGTATTATATCTGATGCTGATGGCAGTAATGATGGTGAATCAGACGTTAGCTCATCTGTGTGTCGTGAGCGAAAAATTATAGTTGCAAATATGTTGCCTTTGAATGCTAAGAAAGATGCAGAAACTGCGAAATGGTGCTTCAGCTGGGATGAGGATTCACTTTATTTACAGTTAAAAGATAGTTTTTCTCCTGATACTGAGGTCATATATGTTGGGTCCTTAAAAGCTGATATAGACACTAGTGAGCAGGAAGAGGTTTCTCAAATTCTTCTGGAAGAGTTCAGCTGTATTCCTACATTTCTGCCCCAAGATGTACAGAAGAAATTCTATCTTGGGTTCTGTAAACAGCAGTTGTGGCCTCTTTTTCACTACATGCTTCCAATATGTTCTGACCACGGTGACCGCTTTGATCGTGCTCTTTGGCAGGCCTATGTGTCTGCTAACAAAATGTTTGCTGACAAGGTCATGGAAATAATTAGTCCAGACGAGGATTATGTTTGGGTCCATGACTATCATTTAATGCTTCTTCCGACTTTTTTGAGGAAGTCTTATAACCGTGTCAAAGTTGGGTTCTTCCTCCATAGCCCATTTCCTTCATCAGAAATATACCGAAATTTGCCAGTTCGAGATGAAATTCTGAAAGGACTTCTGAATTGTGACCTAATTGGTTTTCATACCTTTGATTATGCACGACACTTCCTCTCATGCTGCAGCAGAATGTTGGGCTTGGATTATGAATCAAAGAGGGGACACATTGGACTTGAATACTTTGGTCGTACTGTGTACATTAAAATATTACCTGTAGGCGTACACATGGGCCGGCTTGAATCCGTGATGAATCTTCCTAAGACATCTGTGAAAATTGAAGAAATTCGAAAAAGGTTTCATGGGAGAAAAGTGATTCTTGGTATAGATGACATGGACATTTTCAAGGGAATCAGTCTGAAACTATTAGCTATGGAACAGTTATTGCAGCAACATCCTGATTTGCAGAGTAAAATAGTGTTGGTTCAGATAGTGAATCCGGCAAGAGGATCGGGGAAGGATGTGCAAGAAGCAAAGAGGGAGACATATTTAATTGCTAAAAGGATAAATGCAGTTTATGGTTCTCCTGAATATGAGCCAGTCGTTCTTATTGATCGTCCAGTTCCCCGATATGAGAAGACTGCTTATTATGCTGTTGCAGAGTGTTGCATAGTGAATGCTGTGAGAGATGGGATGAACTTAGTTCCGTACAAATACATTGTTTGTAGGCAGGGGATGCCATATATGGATAAAGCTTTGGGCATAAATTCAGACTCTCCTCGCACAAGCATGCTTGTTGTGTCCGAATTCATTGGTTGCTCACCTTCCTTGAGTGGAGCAATTCGGGTAAACCCATGGGATATTGATGCTGTGGCAGATGCTTTGAGTTCAGCAATTACAATGAGTGAATCTGAGAAGCAGTTGCGCCATGAGAAACATTACCGCTATGTCAGCAGTCATCACGTGGGTTACTGGGCAAATAGCTTTATGCAGGATTTGGAGCGAGCATGCAGAGATCATTATAATAAAAGATGTTGGGGAATTGGTTTTGGCCTTGGATTTAGAGTTGTGTCTCTTTCTCCCAGCTTCAGGAGGCTGTGTATTGATCACATTGTCTCAGCATATAAAAGGACAAGTAGAAAGGCAATTTTTCTGGATTATGATGGTACTGTTGTTCCACAGACATCAATTGTTAAAACACCCAGCCCTGAAGTCATCTCTGTTCTGAAAACTTTGTCTGATGATCCCAACAATACTGTGTTTATAGTTAGTGGGAGAGGCAGAAGTTCATTGACTGAGTGGCTTGAGCCATGTGAAAACTTGGGAATTGCAGCTGAACATGGGTATTTCATACGGTATGCTGATAATAAATTGTTTATACTGTTTGACCGCACATTTTACTCATTTGACATAATTTGGTATCTTGTTATTGTATTAGGTGGAATAAGACGTCTAAATGGGTAACCAATTCTGTTGGTGACGACCTTGATTGGAAAAAGATAGTGGAACCTGTAATGACATTATACACAGAGGCAACCGATGGTTCCAGTATAGAGGTAAAGGAGAGTGCTTTGGTTTGGCACCACCAAGATGCAGATCCCGACTTTGGGTCATGCCAATCCAAAGAATTGTTAGATCATCTCGAGAATGTGCTTGCCAACGAGCCTGCTGTTGTTAAGAGAGGCCAACATATAGTTGAAGTCAAGCCTCAGGTACATTTCACATGATTTGTCTCCATATCTTTCTAGAATTACTGACTGGTTTTCAACATGCAGGGGATAAGTAAAGGCTTGGTCGCAGAGGAAGTTCTGCTGGATATGGTCAATGGTGGGAGGCCACCTGATTTTGTTCTGTGCGTGGGTGATGACAAATCGGATGAAGACATGTTTGAGAGCATATTAAGTACAGTGCGTTGCCCAAATATGGCAGTTGCTCCAGAGATATATGCCTGCACCGTTGGGCAGAAGCCAAGCAAGGCTAAATATTACCTGGACGATGCAGTTGATGTTTTGAAATTGCTGCAAGGCCTTGCAACTGCTTGGTGCCCAAAGCCAAAGTCAGGTGAAGGAAACCCTGTTTGTTTTGAGAGTGTTATATAGCTATAAGCCACACCAAAGGGGCAATCTGTTTGACTTGGCATATCCTGCAACACTCTTGTTGGATGCATGCATTACTGGTTTTTGGGTATAACTTGAAGTGGCGGAAAAACTGAGTTCTTGTTCTTGTTCTTGTATAGGATGAGACACGTGTTGGGTTTCATTGTGCCTATGCTGTAAGCTTTTAGGATGTTACCAATCATAATTTAGGAGGCAGCGTTCACTGTTACATGAATACAGTGGTGATACAGGTCATTCTGATCATCCAAGAATCTGTTTTCAGCATGGATGGAGAGTTCTAATGTATTGATGGTTTAGGTAAATGGATTCTTGGTCCCAATATCAGGTTGTTGTACATATTTATAAGTCAAAGACTGAGCATTTTGATTTTTTTGTAAAAAAACACATGATTCTCTGATTGTGGGTTTGTCCTTGCATTTCAGAAGTTCCTGTCAAGGATAAATGACTTGTTGGATGCCGCGGAGGGTCAGTGTGTTTATTTTTTTATAAGAAATAGGAGGCCAATGCTCTAGATCTTGAAGATTCTTTAGTAGTTTTTTTTGCAATTCATTCATATGGAGAGAGATTAATACTAAATTCCTATTAAAAATGTATTACGTATTTTTTTTTTTTGGGTATGTGGTGAGAGATGACGTTCGGTATAAATAGGAGGCCCCCAACGTCTATTTTCATTTTCCATTCTTGTTAGTGAAACTCTCCTTTCATTAGAATACGTAATGGTTGGTTTTACCTGGCACTAATTTCGATCCCAAGGGTAATTTGGGCACGGTATTTCAAATGTGATTGAAGAAAATAGTTACTAGAGTTAAAAAAAAATTTCTTTGTTTATATGGTGGTGTTGTGTAGTACCTCCTTCACAAAAGTGGCAGGAATTTATGTAACTACATATTTGAAATTGATAGTGTTTCAGTATAATGTAGCATTTTCAAATATAGTAGATACTCGTGCCTCGTTCTTCGACCAATGACATCTACTACTGCTACTTCCACATGACATTTCACAATTCAATCGAACGAATCAAGGCACTTTCTTCCACTGCAGGAGCTGTTTATGGATAAAAGTAAGTGGGTTATTTCCCATTATATCTGCAGTACTCCCTCTAAGTTAATGAAGATGATATAATCAACCATAGCAAGCTTTTCTATTTTTCCTATCCAACATCTGAATTGATCTTGAGGACAGCCCTCTGAAAGCTTGGAGATTGAAATGTAAGACTTGGACTAACTTAGTTTCTTAGTCTCAACAAGTGTTTACAAAGCCATTATCTTGTTCATTTCCTTTTGTAGATATAAAATTTTGCTATCGTCAAATATCTCATTTTCGTGAAGTTGGTTAAGGTTGGTTGGCTGCATCCTCATTTATTTATTGCTCATTTAGAGTTTGATCCTTGTTCTGAATTCTGAATCAATTTCCCAAGGACTACTTATAAGGGTCATCCATTTTTTAATACTGGGTTCATTCAATTTTTTTTTCTAAAGGCTTTTAGGATTGCTTTTTAAGACTATTGTCATGAAAAGCTCGTAAACGAAGATTTTGACATTAGAAAATTAACAGTATACATATCCATATAATTAGTATTGAAAAGCAAAATCTTTTATCCAAGATCAAAATATGTTAATTTATGAACTTTTGAGAGTTGAGCTTTTTCGGGATAATAACTGGAAAAATAATCCCAAAATCACCTCGAGTCTCTACTTCATCCACCTGTACTTGCTTTATGAACGGCAGGTGAAGGGTCAAACATCAGATTTTTCCGGATAAAAAACAATCCAATTAAACCGAATTAAGAATGTTAAATGAATAGCATGTAATGAATCAAATTGAATTTAACCGACAAATATTTTTCGGATCAACAAGTTTGGTTTATAAATGATAACTGATAAATATTATTTGAAAAATTAAATATTTGCTTAATAGGCGAACCGGTTTAACTAAATGATCCCAAGGCAGGTTCGAAATATACATCTAGATTTTGTTTAGTTTTTTAAATTAATCTAATAAAACTATTTTTAAACACTAAATAGTGAATGTGAAGGCAGAAATATATAGTTCACCTCCTTAGCTGTCATCCACTCTCCTTTGAGTTGTGTTCCCTCCCTCCCGTAGGCTGAAAGGGTCTCATGTCATCACAATAGGCCAACATTAGGGTATCACACCTCAAAAGGGACCACTTTACCATTAGCTCAAAAGGGTATACCTTTTATAAGGAAATTAAGTCAAGTTTTATAAAATTAAGCAAAACTTTTTTAGAATAAAATTTGATCCAAATCTATACAAAAAAAGATAGCAAAGCATCTTAAATTTTATTTAAAAGGGAAATTGTGTGATATAAGGATTTTTAATTTATGTTATATCAGATTAGCCAGTCTATTTCCAAACACGTGACCACCTTCTTTATTTCTTAATTCATTTCTCTTTTGCCTACCTTCCAAATCCAATTACTGTACTTGTACTGGCATGACGCCCTTTCTTACTTCAATTGTTTACTTTGTCATTTTTTTGTTGTCAAGCGTCAAAAATATGAAATATTTATTATGTTAATATTTTAATTTTAGTTTTATTAAGTGTTGATTATTGATGACAATAATCATAATAATGATAATATAGTCAGAATAATAATACAATTTTGAAAAGCGTATTGATGGTGTAAACGATAAATAAATTGTAATCACATTATATAAGGGGTTAACGTTACAATAATTAATTAACAAACTACCCATTGAGTAAATTTTGTTTCTGACTAATTATGATTCTATGCATGAGTATTGTGTTTCTGCTGTAAAATGCTTAATCTGCCAGTAAATATAAATAAATGCTCAATTCATTTGTTAAACCAAGACCCAGTTGTGCAATTAATAAGAGAATATAATTGAACAAAAAAGTTGGTTGCAGGAATTTATTCCCTCTTGTGATCCTGTCAAAGGGGTCACATCATCTGAACTTTTCCTACATTGTTTCGTGGTTAAGCTGCTTCGACCCCAATTACTTTTTCCCACAAAATGAGTAAAAATAATTGTATTTAAGCCTTTTAAATGGTTGTTTAACGTTGAAAAGATGAAAGATATAGTAAAAAAAGAGTATTTAATATTTGCTTTTATCCATTACGAAAAATAACATTGATCACGAATCACAGTACCAAATAATAACGTTTAAAATCAAATTGCACGCAGCGTAAGAAATTACCAAATTGGCTTTTGAAGAACACACTTAGGTAGAGAATAAATGTAATGTCGTTGCTTCATAATTAATTTTACTAAAAAAATACAAAATCTTGAAGCTAAATTATTCCCACTCTCAATGCCCTCGCTTGCTTTTTTTCTGTCTTTTTGGGCTCTCTCTCTGTATCCCATCCTCTCCATTTTACCCTCTTTCATTATTTCCTTTTGCTTTTCCCAAGTAAAACAATTTTTGATTTACATCTAACTTTACAGAGATAATTAAAAGCACACTGGTTTTCAGCCTCCTTTTTTCCACTCACATTTCCATTTCTTAGCTTACTTTTCCGTTCAAGTTCAAAACCTACTTCTGAAATAGGGTTTCTTCAAATGCTCGCTCTTTGAATCGATTCCATGGCTGTGTTGAGACAAAATGTGCTTGTTTTTTTGCTTCTGATCTTTCTGCTCTTCGGAGCTGTTTCTCCAGCTCCTATTACTTCCACTACACCTGCTAGTGAGTGTTTGTTTCGGGTTTCGTTTGATCTTTTTTTGCTCAGTTGGATTTTTGTTTATATGTTTGTTTGGTTGTGCATTTTTTTTTTCTGTTGCAGAGATTGTTAGTGGATTCTTTTCAAATGCGGTTTCTGCTTTTATGAAATGGCTATGGTCTCTCAAAGCCACCACCAAAACAGGTCTAGATCTCTGATTATTTCGCTCACAGTTTCTTTTTCTGTTTTGCTCGTTTAATTTTCAGTGGATTTGACTTCGGTACTGTGATGATTATGTGTTCAGCCATTTCTGGTCGTCCGATGATGAAATTCGAGAGTGGGTATTCTGTGGAGACGGTGTTTGATGGGAGCAAGCTTGGAATTGAGCCTTACTCTGTGGAGGTGTTGCCCGGTGGGGAGCTTCTAATTTTGGACTCTGCTAACAGTAATATCTACAGGATTTCCTCTTCCCTGTCTCTATGTAAGTTTTCTAATTGGTATCATCTATTGATTTATTGACCCGGTTTTTCCACTCTGTTTGGATGTGTCAATTTTTAGTGCTTCATTAGCTACTTTATAGTGTTTGATTGGCTTGTTGCAATTAGGTCTCACTTTCAACTTCAGCTTTTGCAGCTCACTATTGCTCATGATAGCAATTGGGTGTTTGATAAAGAAGAAAGAATTAAGATTTGACACAGATTGACTTTATTTTAAGCTCAGTGCCTTGCATCACAATGTTAATGCTTGAATTGGTGGTTGTGCTTGCAAGTAGTTGATTTGGACTCAGTTGTTTTGAGCTGCTGTTAGTAGATTAAACAAATCCATCACTTGTTTTGTAGTTGCTTTTGGAAAATGGGATAACGGACTAAATATGCAATATAAAATATTGCTCGTCTACATCATTTGGATGACAGTTGTCTCATGTGCTAATTAATCTTGTGCTGAGGACGTGTTTTACTTAGGTTAGGGAAGATTGGATCTGGAGAATGTTTTATAAAATAGATCAGTGTCATTCTGTGGAAAGAAAAAAAACATGTGCCATATGCATATTAATAAGAGAGAGTTTCTAGCAGAGGCTTGCAAGCAACGTTCTTAATTTCATGCAGGATTAAAAAATTAGGTACAGAAAGCTCCATTGGATTTATTTGGCAATTAAGCTAAACCTTGATATAGTTGACATTTTTGATATTTACAATGACAATTAATTTTAATTCATTTTTGTACCTACTGTTCTTCCTCTGTCCAACATAGGTATTCCATTTAGCAGAGCTTTTGGCTTTAAAATCAAGAATTTTGCATTTTCATGTAGATGTTTAAAGACTTAAAGTTCATGAAATCTTTTCTTTCAACGTATGCCAACAATGAAGCATTCTGTTGTGTATGCTCGTATTTTTGATATAATGTATGTAGTTGAACAATGTTGCAGATAGCAGACCAAAGCTTGTTGCTGGATCCGCTGAAGGATACTCTGGGCACATAGACGGGAAGGCCAGAGAGGCTAGGATGAACCATCCCAAGGGGATTACTGTTGATGACAGAGGAAATATTTATATTGCAGACACGATGAACATGGCAATCAGGAAGATTAGTGACACGGGTAGATGTCTATTTCTTCAAACCTGAGTGGGTTAGTTAAGTGTTAAAAAATAATGTAGAGAACGGTTATTTGTAGGGGTTACAACAATTGCTGGAGGGAAATGGAGCCGTGGAGGGGGTCATGTAGACGGAGCAAGTGAAGATGCAAAGTTCTCTAATGATTTCGATGTGGTTTATGTTGGAAGCAGTTGCTCTCTGCTTGTTATAGACAGAGGTAACCGAGCTATCAGAGAGATCCAACTCCATTTCGATGACTGTGCTTATCAATATGGAAGTGCCTTTCCCGTAGGTGAGCATGGAATTCAATTTTTTTTTTTAGTCAACGAATAGATGATGGATGGTAATCATTTTATCGTTTCAGGGATTGTAGTGCTTTTAGCCGCTGGCCTTTTAGGTTATATGCTTGCTTTGCTTCAGCGAAGAATGGGAACTGCTATTTCATCCCGAAATGTAACTCTTTTTCTTCAATTGCTTGATCACTTAGCTCAGGAGGATTCAGACACTTGCAACACCAATTTATTTTTCACTCTTTTGAAACATGCAAATTATTTGACCAAGTTTCCACTCTTAGTCGAAATGTAGTAAAAGTTCTTTTTTCTTGTGAAGGATGAGGATGCTATGAGAACAAGAATTTCAGGGAACCCATACGAGAAGCCTCTTAAATCTGTCAGGCCACCATTAATTCCAACCGAAGATGAACAAGAGAAACATGAGGAAGGCTTCTTTGGATCCCTAAGCAAGCTTTTCGCCAACGCCGGGGCATGTGCGGTTGAAATTCTCGGAGGAATAATCCCCGGTTTTAAAAAGACACCAGTAAGCTATCAATATCACCATCAGCAACAGAAGCAGCACTCAAATACATGGCCAGTGCAGGACAGCTTTGTAATACCAGATGAAGATGAACCCCCGTCTATCGAAACCAGAACTCCAACCCCCAAGAAAACCTACCCTTTCATGTCCAAAGACGCAGAAAAGATGCATCAGTGGCGGCAGGGCCGCTCTTTCTATAGCAGCGGTTGGGATGACGATTTTCAGCAGCAGAATCAGAAACAACAGCACCATCAGCGCTATCACTCCTCCATACCAAACACATTCTATGAGCAAAACCATGAGAAAACCGATGAAATTGTGTTTGGAGCTGTTCAAGAGCAAGATGGGTATCATGGAGCTGCAGTTATTAACTCGGTTGATTATGGGGAATCCTTGTTTAGAAGTGTTCGGTCTCGAGCCAATGCTGCGGGTTCCAGAAATGGGTATTGATCGTATACTAAGATTTTGGTGTTAAGCTCACCTGGGTTTAATATTAGAGCTATATGTTTAGGATAATAGAATAGGCATGAAAAATTTATTTGTTTAGAATGAAGTGTTATTGGTTGGAGCTGCCGTAGTAGAGCCTTCAAATTTTTTTTATTATGTATGGTCAAAATATTGTAGACTTATTGCATGAAATGGCGCTTGAATGCAAGTGTGGTGGATGGAGTGCAGCAACATTTTGATCTCTCTGTGAACTTTTTACTTTTAAATGGCGCTTAAATCTTTCATTTTTCTCTTTACGACATACACTAAGAACTACTGGTAAAAACAAATGTAAGCCCAGAAGGTATTATTTTGCCACGAATTTCCACTTCTCTTTTTCATGTCAACCTTGTTAGAATTCAATTTTTCCCCATCAACCAGAAATTTGAAACCCAACTTATAAACATTAACATAAAATCAACTAACTCTACCATTCCACACTACCAATGTGACAAGTAGGTCAAAGTTCCTGGAAAAAAGCTGAACATAAGAACAGACAAACTACATCATCTCCTCTTCTGTACTGAGGATCCAGTAATTGAAGAGGATTTGTTAAGCATCTCAGTAAATCCCATGATATATGATTGTATCATAGCATCTATCCTACTGTGGTCACCCATCGAATCGCTAGTCAACTGTTCAAAGATGTCATCCTCTGGGTTTGATGATTGCAGGGGGCCATTTAAAGAGATCAAATCCTTCAGGTCAGCACACTGTTGTGGCTTTTCCATCTCAAAACTATTTACATCACAATCAAGCAAAGAAGCTACGCCTTTGCTTGGAACACGAATACTAACATCCTTACTAGAAGTTTGACAACCTAATAAGATAATACTACTAAGCGTAAGGGATATTTGAGACAAGCTTAACAAGACAAGCCTCCTAAGAAGAGCATAAAGCACTGAGCTAGCAATTGCGCTTCTCATGTCGAAGCAGAGCGTCTGTACTTGTTTCGCTGCTTTCATTAGGCAATGCTTCCATGTCTCGCTGAATCCAAGAGGAGTTGACCCTTCCTGTCTACAAAATTTGGTTAGAAAAGTAAGCGATTCCTTTTTTATAGGACAGGATCCCTTAATTATAGGACGGATACAGAATTAACACACAGGAACTCACACGAGGGGCAATGTAAGTACGAATCGCAAACCCAATGGCAATTCCGAAAAGAGTAGAGAAGATTAGTCCAAGCCCTGCAACCCAAAATGAAACCATACCCAGTCCTGCAAAAATCAAGAGAGAGCAAGATTAAGCTAAGCCAAAAATACACAAATGCACTTCACAAGCTTGTGCCATGTAATAAAAGTTTAACCAACAATAACAGAAGCATGAGAAATTAATCAAAACAAGAATGCACTTGTAGAAAACAAAGCAGCTTAGCAATCATCTAGTTTACTGAATTGTAAGGCGCTTACCAATGATAAAAATTGATCAGATACCAGCAATAACATTTTACAGCAGAAAACGGAGATGGTAGGTACCTGATTGAGAGCCAGTTAAGCAATCTTGTGGCTTAAGACCAATATGACGAATAAGTTGATTCCCGTGATCTGAAATTAGCAAAGCACATTCTTGAGCAACAAAAGCCACTTCAAAATCACTCGAGAATGTTGCATTTTGCGCTGGACCATCCTGGTTCCCTGCACTCTTTGAGTATCCACCAGCAATTGTTGTCACTCCTACAACCATGCACAGATAAAAGCAATTAATCCTAATCCTCCTATGAATTTCAAAACCCTAACAAACCAAAGTACCTGAGTTGGTTATCTTTCTAATGGTGCCGTTTATCCTATCAGCGACATAAATATTCCCTTTAGCATCAACAGCAAAGCTCCTTGGCTTATTGAACTAAGCAGAATCCAAACTCCCATCGGATAATCCAGCAACCCCGTTCCCGGATAGCCGATTAACCACACTCTCTGCATTTGTTGATAACAAATAGATTCATGATATGACCTAAAACAAGCTTCCTGGAGAGTTTCAGTTACAGTGGCTAATGAAGACGTAAAGAGAAATTACCTTGAGAAATTGGAAATTGTAGGGTAAAGAAAACACTACGGGAGGAATCGAGGACGATGAGATCGGTAGATCCAGATCGAGAGAGGACTGCATGGGGATTTATTTTGAGTTTGTGGCCATCGATCACTGTTGTTACCGTGTAGCCTTCTTCTAGAATGAGACCCCCTGACAAGGATGATAGTTAAAGAAATCATAAATCCAACTCCGTAAAAATAAAGTGAAGATGAACGTTGAAAAGTAGATTACCATGGGTCCAGGGTAGAGTAAACAGCGCCAAGAAGAAAGCGACAGAGAGTAAGAATTGAAGAGAGGCCATTGAAGGTGATCGTCGATGGTGGAGACCAGAGAGAATAGTAAGAGATGCTGATGCCCAAATACTCCTCTTAGGGTTTGTCTGGGATGAAGTTTTTTGAAGGTAGCTAGGAAACTTGTTTGGGAAGAAGGATTGTGAAGGGGGAATGAAACTGGCAGGAACTTATCTACGCCCCCTCTCCCCTCATTTAATCGATTTTCAATTCCACAAATCAGTGGGATTTGAAAAGAGCACAGTTTAAATTTACAAATTTAGTCCTCCATGCTTTTACTTTATCCAAATAACTTTCTTTCTCAGTGTTATTTAAGTAAATTTACATTTATTTTCCCTTAAAAATCCATACCTTCTTCCCAAACACAATATTATCCTATCCTTTATGTTTCTTTCGAATTTTATCCCTCACTTTCTTTTCCTTTCTTTTATAATTCACCAAAACTTACTCCCAAACAAAACCTTAAGTTACACAATAAAAACAGTATATTGAAACAACCTTTCAGTTTCATAAAAAATGTAACAGTTTATCCCTCAATATCATACGTGTTCTGGTTGAAAAGAGAAAAATCACAGAACACCCGACTTTTGTTGCCAAGTTAAGGAGTAATAATACATTTTATCAAAAAAATGGCTATATATATGTAGACAGTCCTTAAGTTCTCATAATTATTCTACTGTTACAAGGTTCCTTGAACCTTTAAGTTAGTTTTTTTTTGCATCTCTTTGCTGTTCGAATCCAACTAAACAACACAACTTGTGGAGAGCGAGTCACACACGTCGCCACGTGTCAAATTGGAAAGGGTCAAAGCAATGAAAAATTGACATGCGATATCACTTGTAAAAAATCCTTAGTCTCACTTGTCATATTGTGTTTGATTTACCAGCAAGGTGTAACTAGATAAGGCTAAGCAAGTTAGAGAAGAATAATATTCGAATCCCATTAGATATATTTATGGGCGGGTAAAGAGCCTTAATTGGGACTATACCCTGAATAAGAATATTTCAATGGTAATACTTGTAAATATTACAAAATAAAACATTTGTGATTAGTTTGACTTTTCAGATATGTCAAAATTTTATTTTTCCATCTCCAATTAGAATGACACGTGACACCAAAGGAATTGATGAGTTCAAATTTACCAAATTTAAGGAATTAACAAAAACTTCTCAAAATTGAGTTTGAGAAGTAATGGAAACTATCAATTTTAGAATGCTAAATATACATTAAACATTTGTATCATGCCAATATAGATAGAAGTAAGAAGTCCAATACACATGGATTTAGATCCTGTTCTTTTCAACTTTTGAAACCTGAACTAAACTTAATGGATCTGAACTGAACTTAATTTAACTGAACTGAACTGAACTTAATGAACTTGAACTTAATAATAAATATATTAATTATTAAAATAATAGTAAAACCCAATAAATATAAAAATAAATAAATTATTAATAATCATTACAAATAATATTATTAATAACCACCTCTATAAAATAATTAATAAAACAATTTTAATACTGTTAATAATAAAAATTGTTATAATACGTAAATTCATTTAATTAAAATTTTGTTATTCAAATAATAATTATTGTTACAGTTACATATGAACTAATACTAATTATTATATATTGTAGTTTGGATTCAAATTATCACTTATTATTGGATTACAAAAACGCAATAGTTGTTTTAATTAATAAATATTTTTATTTTATTATCACATATCACATTTTCTAACTAATTAATACTATGATTATATATAAATAAAAATATTATTATATTATAATTACATTAATACTATCATTATATCAATAACAACAATAATTATCACTATTTAAAAATTATTTTTACTATATTTATGATCAATATTAACTACATTAAATAATAATTATTTTTCTATATTAATGTTTTTATCATTGTTCTTCTTTTTATTATATTACTATTAATTTTTATTAAAGATTAATTAGAATAATCATTATTAAAATTAAAATTTATGGACCTGAATTGAACTTAATAGACCTGAACTGAGCTAAACTTAACTAAACTTAACTTAACTGAACTTAATGAAACTGAACTGAACTGAACTGAACTGAATTAAATTAAAGGTTAATAGATTAGGGCCTTGCTTTTTCATTTATCGCACCGATAAAAGTAGTAATAAATTACAAGGCTTTGATTAGTATGTAAACACAAGTCACATAAATAAAACAAATACATAACATACACAGTTTAGCAATATTGAGTTTTAAATATAGAAATTCGTTCAGAAAATATTTTGATGTAATTAACTTAAATATGAAGTTTTTTCATGCATTAATAAACTTTTGCAATTTTAGTGGAACTAGAGAATATTTAAAACTGTTATATTACACGACGAATATAAATAACATGAACCTTAAGGGACTTAAAAAATTTTAAGTTTTTATTTAAATTAACATTTAATTGTAATTTTTTGATGTTAAATTATTTACCGAAATTGATATCTCATATTTTATCTTATATTCTAATTTCGACATGTGACATCTTCGTATGAAAGATAGTAATGAATAAAAATTCTAAAAATATAAACATAATAATCTCATGTCAAAATCAAATGAGTTGATTGGAAGCCACCACAGATGTGTTCCTTAAACTACACTTTGTAATTTTATCCTGTCAAAATTTGAAAACAACAATTGGGAGATTTTATGTATGAATAATTCCTCTTGAAGTTTCTATAAAAAAAATTATATATACCTGAAGTTGTTTTTACCGGTGAGCTTTCTATCTTTCACATCAAATTACATCATGCATTAGCCCGCGAAGGTGCGAAGCAAAATAGAGTGCTCGGGTGTTGGTATAATTTGAGTATCAATCACCATTTAACCTAAAAATCAATTTGTTTGAGTAATATATCAGTGAAATTGATAAAATGAAGAAAAAATGGAGAATATGTAACTCAACTATTCCATGTGTCTTTTAAAAGAGAGATTTACATTAATATAATATTATTATTTTAATATTTTTTATATTTTTTATTATTTGTTAGTTAGTTTGTTAGTATTTACGTGTATAAATTAATACGATAATAAAGTATTATTAGTCATGCAAAATTTTATTTGGAAAAAGGAAATATGATGAAAATGGATAAGTGAAAACACTAAAACTCCTAAAAAAAATTTCGAATGAAAAACCCACCGAATATTACTCCTAGTCTGTTTAGTTTTAGAAAACTGTTCTCATTTTTCATTTCCAGTTTTCTTTTCATTTTCCAAATTTTCAAGTTTTCAGTTCTCTAAATAGAAAATTGAAAAATAGAAAAAATGTTCATTTTTGTTTAGTGATCCATTTTTTTATTTTTGAAAAAAATTGAATAATATACTTTACTTGTTAAAAACATAATAAATGACAAAAAATATTACAATATAAATTAATAATGACAAATTCAAATTTCAAACTATAATAAATCAAGAAGCAAAAAATCTTTTAATTCAATCATAAATACAAGTCGATTCATGGTCACCTTGATATTTGTTTAAAATGATAAAATTTACCTGTAACACCCTTGAAACTTTCACATTGTGCAATTTTTATGATGAACATGCTTCAAGTTTATCAATTTATAATTTCTTTTAATTCATCTACATTCATAAAACATTTTTCAATTGATTTTTAATCTTCATGTTTTAGTGAACTTTTCAATTAAATTTTAAAATTTTCAATTTCCTAAATGATCAATTGAAAAATGGAAAGCAAAAGGAAATAATCACTTATATGTAATTTTTAATTTATAATTTTTTACATTATAAATAATATATATTAATTTTTAATTTTATTGATTAAAAAATATAAGCCAATCATATTAAGTAGACTAAATACTCTATAAAAAGATATATGAAAATAGGAAAAATGATTAAATAAATAAATTTTGAGTATATCAAAAAGTTATTTTCTTATTCATTAACAATTTAATACATAACTATATATATATTAGGAATAAATAAATTAAATAATAGAGTATTATGGTGCTTACATGAATTTTCTATTTATTTAGTTTGAAAATATCAGAAAAAATCAAAGAATTATTTTCTGAATCAAGGCATAAAACAGAAAATTTTATAAACTGTTTTCCAAATTGGAAAATTTTACAACAAAAAAAAAAAAGCTGCACATTTTCCACAACCCTATAGATGATAAAAAAAATTTCGAATGAAAACCACACGGAATAATTTTTGCTTTACTTTTGATGTAATAGAAATTAATTTGATTTCCATTTTTGCTGTTATTATTTCTGTAGCGAAGACAAACTGCGGAACGCACCAAATATATAGACAAAAGTGAAATGAAATAACAGCGCTATTTCTCTCTCTATCTTGCTCTGTCTTCAGATCCAAATCTCCTCTTCTCCATTCCTTCTCAGATCCTTGGATTAACGATTTTGGATATTTGGTTTATCTTCTTTCGGGTCAATCCATTTTCCCTGACCAACTCCGGAGGGAGCTCTTGATCGAATTGATTTGTTAATTTTCATGTGGATCTGATTAAGCTTTTTATTGAAGCTACATAACGGACCCAATCATGAATCCCTTCTCGTCCGGTACGCGTCTGAGGTGAGCCGACCTGTTTTGCTTTTACCTTTTGTATTAGATCATGTATGCAATTTTAGCAACTTTAAGCGCGGAACTATGCTATGCAATTTTGCTTTTAATTTCGTTCCCCTAGTTATAAATGAAGTATAATTCGATTTTTTTTACGTTTGATATTATTTTTCATCTTCCTTCTGTGGATGTTTTGCTAGTTTGGTTTCGCATTTGGGTTTTGAATTTATGTAGTGCGGCTTCGCTTCGAGCGGATTAGTTGCAGTTAGAGAATAGTGGAAATAGAGAACTAGTTGCATTAGTGGTTTTCTGCAAAGACTAGTCTCAATTTCTCACTAGTTTAATGAAAGGTATTGTCAGGTATATGGCTAGAGTGTAGGATCTTTGCCATTTTTCTCAGAACGGCTTTCTCCAGCTTTTTATTAATCGATCACCTATTTGGTGAAAGGCTGCCTACAATAGCAACAGATAATGCGGACTACTCTTACTATGCATCCCTGAATAATGTAGCACAGACACGTGAATGGAAATTGAACGGAAATGGGCATTGGGGCAAATATAACGCGTGTTCTTGTTTTCGAGATGGAAAACAAGAACAGTAAGGTCTAAGAGTTTCCGTGCTACCTTAAATTGATTGTATAAGCCAGCGAGTGATTAATTGAGCAGATCAATGGAGGATTGCATTTGGATGAATTCATCGAATCATTCTGTGTCTAGGTTGGTTTAAAAGTAGTCTCAGTGCAAGCTGATACAGAGGAGTTACCGAGCTTTGGTTTTCTTTGCATTCCTTCTGATGATATTGAGTTATAACTGATAGAGACTATTTTGCGAAGACTGCCTTGTTTTCTCTCCTGATCTGGATGTAATAGAATGCTTTTATGGTTATAAAGCTATGAGAGAATATTTTTATACATAGTTAAGACTTAAGAAAAAAAAATAATTCAAGCTCATTTGCACTTGACCCTGGGGGAAAGTTTTAAGTGGGCATGAAATTTTTGGAATTTTCTCCTTTGTGACACCTTTCACTCATGGCCTGTGGGCTTCAGCTGGTAGAAGCACTTGTGGGAGCAATCATTACCCTTCAATTAAGAATATGATGCTTTTGCCCCTACACACGGTTTTCTATCCTTGATTTTTTTTTTGTTTAACTCATAATATCTGCACGTTCGAACTAGTATTATTTCCAACTTACATAGAAGGTCGTTATTGCCTTATTGGATGGTTATTACAGTATTAGCTATTAGGTTTGTTCTCCTTGTGCATTCTTTTGTAATCCGGAATGGAGACTTATATTCATAATATGCATAAGTGTTGAAGAAACTCTTAGGGCTCGTTTGGTTGGCGGAATAGCTATTCCGCGGAATAGGAGAAAAACGAAGGGAAAAATGAGGAGTGTTTTCCTAGAGCCCGTCGTCGGGATGGAATAGCTATTCCTAGCTATCATACAACTCATAGAATAGCTATTCCTCCTCTCGAGAAGGGAATAACTATTCCATGAGTTGTATGCTAGCTCGGAATAGCTATTCCATCCTGACGACGGGTTCTAGGCAAACACTTCTCGTTTTTCCCTTCGTTTTTCTCCTATTCCACGGAATAGCTATTCCACCAACCTTACGAGCCCTTAGTATATACGTTCCTTCAGTGACGATTCATACACTGAATTATGGAATTTTATGTTATCATACAGGGACATGATTCGGGCAATACGTGCATGCAAAACTGCTGCAGAAGAACGTGCTGTTGTAAGAAAAGAGTGTGCTGCTATTCGTGCTGCGATTAATGAAAATGATCAAGATTATAGACACCGTAATCTGGCAAAGCTCATGTTTATTCACATGCTTGGTTATCCAACTCATTTTGGTCAAATGGAGTGCCTGAAGTTAATTGCATCAGCGGGATTCCCGGAGAAGCGAATTGGATATCTTGGCCTCATGCTACTTCTTGATGAAAGGCAAGAAGTTCTAATGTTGGTCACAAACTCATTGAAACAGTATCCAATATATAATTCTATTATTGAAACTTTACTTAATTTTTTTTTATGTCTTAACTTTGGGTTAGTTGTTATATATTTTACAATACGTAGTATATAATGGGAAACAAGGAAGGCTTGCTTTCTATAGAACCTTAACAATTTTGCAGAGATCTTAACCACTCAAACCAATACATAGTGGGACTTGCTCT
Organism: Euphorbia schlechtendalii; assembly: GCA_949673415.1. NCBI lineage: Eukaryota > Viridiplantae > Streptophyta > Magnoliopsida > Malpighiales > Euphorbiaceae > Euphorbia > Euphorbia schlechtendalii. The sequence goes on along the minus strand of CATIWQ010566486.1, from coordinate 7,997 downwards.
TTGTGCTTTGGGAAATATTTGCTCTGCAGAAATGGCTCGTGATCTTGCACCAGAAGTGGAACGACTGCTGCAATTTCGGGATCCAAACATTCGGAAAAAGGTGAGCTTGTCATACTCCTAACAATTTATACTTCTTTGGAGTTCTGCAATTCTTATGTGTTATGTAAGATAAGTTATCAAAAATAAGATAAATATAACATAAAAGGTGTTGTATTGGAATATATAAATTTACATGTGATATAATTTAGATGTGCTTTAGTTTTTCATTCGTTGATATCCTTTAATAAATTTCATGTGTGTAAATGAGGCTCCTGCCAAAACACATGCTAAAGAATAAAGATGACTTAAAGGCCCCGAACTCTACCTCAAACTTATATTACCATCAATGTGCTTGGATTTCCCTTCATTATTAGATTAATGCCTTTCTTTTTGAGAGAAAACAGAGTGTTGAAATTTTCAAAGATTTTTTTACAAGTATTCTTCTGCATAATTTGTTTACTGTTGCATATCATTTCATCTGGCTCACCAATTTTGTAATTTGATGTCACATCATAGTTATTTTAATCCCTGCTTGTTGATGAGTACAGGCAGCATTATGCTCTATTCGGATAATAAAGAAAGTCCCTGATTTGGCAGAAAATTTCATAAACCCTGCTGCTGCCTTGCTTAAAGAAAAACATCACGGTGTCCTAATAACTGGGGTTCAACTATGTACAGATCTATGTAAAGTCAGTCCTGAAGCTCATGAATATTTTAGAAAGGTATTGTGCAGTTAATCTGTGTGCTAATAATTTTCTTTTTGCATATCTAATGAATCACATTTTATGGATCTTGATTTCCTTGCTTGTCCTTTCCATTAGTATCTATGAAAATGCTTGTCACATCAAATTTCTGAATCCTGTAGCTTAGGATTGGTATTTCAAGTGCTTATAACATTTTAAATAGTTGAGGGTTGGCAAATTGTGGACTTGATCTAATGCTTTTTATGATCCATCGCATCATATAACCAAATATTGATTTTTTTTAAGAACCACCTATTGATAACTTACAGTTAAAGCATGATTTTTATTTTTAAGTGGAATGGGCACCTCTCTCTGCTAAGGGGGAAGTGAAATTTTTCAATGTGCATGTTTCAAAATATAGTTGTATTTTGATAGCAGATTTTCATGAAAATAAACTGTTCATTGTTAGCCTTTTTTAACCTTGAAAAACTTATTATCTTTTCTTGCCAACTATGACGTGTTTTGAAATTATTGTGTAGAAATGCACTGAGGGTTTGGTCAGAACTCTGAGAGATGTTGTGAACAGTCCATATGCTCCTGAGTATGACATTGCTGGCATTACAGACCCTTTTCTCCATATCAGATTGCTTAAGCTTTTGCGCAAGTTAGGCCAAGGAGATGTGGATGCTAGTGATGCTATGAATGACATTCTTGCTCAGGTCAGTTAGCATTTATGTTTGCTATATCTTCGTTTATAAGTCTTGAAAGCTATTTTGTTATTTGGAAGTATGCCAATTGTTGAAGAAATAATTCTTTTTATGATTTGATGGTTGTAATAACGTGAGTAGAGGCATTTGAGCCGTAAATAGGAGATTGAAAGCCCTTCTATGGCAAACTCTTCCAAACTTGTGGAGAAATTCGGAGGGTGGCTAAAAGAAATTGAAATAAAATACTTTGTTTTGCAATACTGTTTGATGATAAAATGAAAGGTTGGATAAAATTGTGACGTGTTGAATATGAAGATTATTTTTTTACTTCGGATGGGCTTCCTTCTTATGCTTTTGGTATCTATTCATTCTTTTGATGATGTAGCTCTCACTCGGGGCCTAGCTAGATAGAAGTAGTACATGCACATCCAATATAATAAATGTCTTAAGTGTACATAACTACATGTATAGAGTGTGGCTCAGAGTGGAAACGGAAACCAATTATGCTTAACAAAAGTTGTGTTATTCAGAATTGATATATATAGCCAAGCTTGTGTTTGGTCAGTCATATCATATTTAGTTGAGCTAAAGGTTCTAATCAAATAACCCTATCTATTACAAACCTTTATGTTGCCTTTTTGAAATTGTTGAACTTAAATCCTAAACTTGTATTCCTTGTTCTTATCAGGAAGTGGAAACAAACTTGTTGGTCATTTCCTTACGATGCAGTTTTTTTTCCCAAAAAAATGCAATTTCTCTAGGGTCATTGTTCCTTTCCTTTTGTCCATTTTGCTTCATTATTTGACAATTTTTTCTTCTATTTGCTCTGAAATTTCTCATAGGTGGCAACAAAAACTGAGTCAAACAAAAATGCAGGAAATGCAATTTTATATGAATGTGTTGAAACTATCATGAGCATTGAAGATAATGGTGGGTTACGAGTACTTGCTATTAATATATTGGGAAGATTTTTGTCCAACCGCGACAACAATATCAGGTCAATATAATTTTATGGTTTTGTTTACAATATCTCAATTAAATATGATTTGATGGTCAGTCTTGCTAGTCTTTGCAAGACTGAATCTTATCTAACAATGATTGAATTACTCAGCAAAATTTTGACCTAAATATCTCCTTATTCAACTAGGATTTACCCGTGATTGGCAACCTTTGGTTTTTGTCCTTTTTAATTGCTGTGTATGTGACCATAAGATTGAATATTTTGCCAAAAGGTTGCTACTTGGTATATTTATAAAAAAGGTGACTCAATTTTTGCGGTTCCTTGAATATTTCACTGTTATCAGTTGTATCTGCAGTAGAAGTGTGCATGTGTGATTGGAAGGAGAATAAGTATGTTCACTTTTGAAATTTGTCTGGGACTCAGCTGAACCTGTCTTGGGATAATGCTTGAATACTGAAATTTGAGTTTCAAAGTTTGATTGCTTTGGTCAACGTTGAATTATCTGAAGTGTTTGTTTAATATTCGATTTTGTAAGGGCTTTCTGGTAACATAAAGTTGACTTTGGTTTTGTGCTTCCACCACATAATTATTGTTCCATTTTATAATTGTATAATCCATTTGTAGATCTACAATTTTAATATTTGTCTTATTGGGCTCCCATGTTTCTGCTAATTCTTAAAATCTTTCAGATATGTTGCGTTAAACATGCTGATGAAGGCCATAACTGTAGATGCTCAGGCAGTGCAAAGGCATCGAGCAACAATCTTGGAATGTGTTAAAGTATGTGAAGCTGTGCACCTTGTTTGTTTTATTTATTATGTATGGGGGACATAAAGAATCTGAAAGAAACAAAATCGCCTTATTTACTAAAAGAAGATGATCGTATACAAAGATTAGTTGGATAACATTTGCTCCTCATAAGTTTTGGAATTATTGAAATATTATGTTGGTCAAAGCTTTATTTTCACTCTGCATACTTCTGTTCAAAGGGTTCCAAAAAGTTGTAATTTGTTTAAGCTTTTTATTTGATATGGAAAAGGATTGGAGAGATCAATTGAAACAAATATGGAGCACCTCATATTATTGAACTATGTATTCTTCTTGAATAGGTCAATGGATCAATGCTTATGAATGCAAGGGAAACTAAAGTTCTGATATGTATTTCTTCCTAAATTGACATAAATGTTGTGGGAATGTATTATTTTGTATAACTAGTGTGGTGATTGAGGCATGTTTTTGTTGTACTGTGGTGGTTATCCTCTATTTCTTTGTGTTTTAATTTCCTTTGTCTTAAGAGGGGCTAGCAGTTCGCATTGTTTTGTCATTTGAACATCTAGTGTTAATAGGTATTCATCCTTTTGAATTCTGCTTTTGTGTTAGAAAATGTCAACCCTCCGCTTCTACTACGACAAAAATGTGCTTGGTTAAGTTAGCATTTAAATTTATGGATTAAGATGCGTTATAAGAAAAATCTGATTTTGTTTCAGTTGCTTTTTGACTTTGTGGACTTAAGAATAATTCCTTGTTTTCCACTGTTGTTTTCTTGAAATTTACATTACTTGTACCTCTTGGATTGATTATGTGAAAAACAAAACATTTTCCTTTTGATCTTGTATTCTATTTTACTGACAATCTATTCCTTTAAGTACATTTTCTTATCTGGTAGTTTTTAATTTTTTGAATGGTGCATTCGTAATTCGTTTATATATTATACTCTTTCTTACTGTTTCACATAATTTTGCCTGCTTAAATAACTCGAGAAGATTGTGATTTTGTACTTCTGTCTTTCAGGATTCAGATGTTTCTATCCGTAAAAGAGCCCTTGAACTTGTTTACCTTCTGGTGAATGAGACCAATGTAAAACCTTTGACAAAAGAGCTTATAGAATATTTGGAAGTAAGTGATCAAGATTTTAAAGGAGATCTTACCGACAAAATTTGCTCCATTGTTGAAAAGTAAGTTGTGGAGCTTACAAGTACTTATCTTTTCTTTGTTCCTTCTGTCTTGGATCCTTGATATGGCATATTGGCTTTCTTGTATAATGTCTCTGAGCCCAATCTTAAGTGGCAACAATTCATATGTGTTATTTGGACTTGATATTTATCTAGCAATAAGAGATGATAAGAGATTTGAACAAGGGTTTCTACGAATCTATCTATTTCTTTCTCTTCTCCTTTGTGTTTCTGGTACATATGCATATATTTTGCTTGGGTAATATTGTAGCCAATTTGAATGCTATTTTTCTTTTCCTTAAAAGGCAAGGAAGAATTAATATAATCCATTGCATATTCCCTTAGGATCCATTGGATGAATTTGTATTGGAAATAAAGGTGCATTTGTATTTGTGGTGGGACTATAGAGTGGGAAAATTAAAAAAAATAAGTGCACCACTAAAAGCTCATTTTTCCATTGGATTTTTAGGTTCTCCCCTGACAAAATTTGGTACATTGATCAGATGCTCAAGGTTCTGACAGAGGTAAGAGTCTGAAAGTCATGTCCTTTATCACAAATTGGTTACAGGTATGAAGTTTGTTTGCAATGTTTTGATTGTTGGAACTTTGAACTGTAACTCGAAAGTTGTCCTATAATAAAATGTTTTCCCATTGTGGATCACTGAATAATCAACATAGCATTCGTTGTACTGCAACCCACTTGTAGAATTGTAGTAATATCAGTTGAGATATCAGCATGCTGTTTACTTTTATGTCTGAAGTAAAAGTTGATAGGAATACAGGATAACATGGCTCTGCTTATAATGCAAGACTTTATCTGTTAATATGATCTCCACGTGTTTTCTTGTGTAATAAATTTTTAGTTTGTTTGGTAATTTCTTCTGCAATGTGGCTCTATTCGTGTGAAATAATCAGTACAGTTATCCTTTTGTTTTAGTGTGGATTCTTCTAACTTTGTCATCATGGTTTTTGGATTATATATTTTTCCTATGTAGCATGGAAACGGAAACAGACACTTGGTAACACCATAGATAACGTGAGTTTCAAATTTCGAAACGGAAACAGAGCGTAAAAAAGTTGGTGTCTTGGAGTTTCCGTGCTGCATAGTCTTTTACTGCTGCAAACCATTGTTGCGCGAGTTTTAATTCATTACTGGCTTCAGTTATGCTTGTTCATTATGCTGGCTATGCTCTAACGTCCACGAGTCTCTTGAGTTTTTTTATCTGAAAAACCCAAAGAAGAAGTTGGGAATGGATAATTTGTTGTCAAATGTGTTAAATCATGAAGAGGGACTACCCCTAGTGTATGATGTAGCAATCCTTGATGGATGTCGGATAAGTCAGTTTCTTATTAGATCTGTTCTGATAATATATTTCTTGCATATGTTTCTCACGTGGGTGCTCTACTTAATAGGCTGGGAATTTTGTAAAAGATGAAGTTTGGCATGCCCTTATTGTCGTGATAAGCAATGCTACAGACCTCCATGGATATACAGTTAGGGCACTGTATAGAGCTTTTCAAACATCAGCAGAACAGGTAGCTCAATGTTTCATCTGTTGGATATGTGTACTTGTTACCTATCAGCTTAATCATTTGAAGCTACATTCTTAAGAAAGAAAAATGTGCTTAATATTGTTATCACTATTTATGAAGGTTTATTCAATTATTGTCACCAGGAAACACTTGTTCGAGTGGCGGTGTGGTGCATTGGAGAATATGGTGACTTGTTGGTGAACAATGTTGGGGTACTTGACATAGAAGATCCTATAACAGTGAGTACAAATCTTGTCCATTTGGTTTTCTAGGAAGTTGAATATCATACCCATTGAAGTAATTGGCCTTGAGCAATATTGTATCAAGTCTACATACTTGTTGTCAAATGTCGAGTACTATGAATTGTCTGGTGGGAAGTTCTTCTGAAATTGTCGTCACCTTTTATGATGCATCTGCCCACTTATTTTGTATTTAGTCATTGGAACTCTTAAACCAGGTCAGCATTATCCCAGGCATCTGTTGGAAGTTCTTCTTTCTTTTATTTAATTTATTATGGAAGTCCTACAAGTATGGGTTAGCACATAAATGTTGAGTAATAAAGTGTAGCATAGCAATTATTTCTACATGAGTGTGAGATGCTTTGTGCACCCGGCTGCCCTTTATTTGTTTATGTTATAAGAAACTATTGCGCTTCAATTTGTGAAAATATATTTCTTGATTCTTTATCTGCCATGTTTTTTTTTTTCTTTGCAGGTAACAGAATCCGATGCTGTGGATGTTGTTGAGATTGCCATGAAGCGCCATGCCTCTGATCTCACAACCAAGTCAATGGCTCTGATTGCTCTACTAAAGCTCTCGTCTCGGTTTCCATCTTGTTCACAGTATGATTTTCTTATTTTTTTTGCAAATCCACGTGAACTCTTTCTTTCTAGGTTTATCTTTCACTAAGAAGCGTGATGTATTTGAAGAAATCTCATAAAAATATTGTCCACGATAAGTGGAAGTGGATGAAAATCATTCTTATCATGATTATACAAGTTGCTGGTTGTAAAGATTTATCATGATTATACAAGTTGCTAATTGCTTTCACGCATTAACTTAGGCTGTCTTTCTTTTACATTATCAAGCGGAAGTAAACTAAATTAGCTTAAATGAATACCTAGAGAATGAAGCATATATGAAGATTAAAAATGAAAAATTGCCTCTAATCATGACTTCATTTTGTATGTGATCTGACATTTTCACGAATAATTAATTTTTATGCATCTTGTGATGTTACAACCTTGCAGATGGGAAGATTTTTAATATGATTTTTGAGAGTTGTTTGTCGATTTAATTTTGTAGGAGGGTGAAAGAAATGATTGTTCAGCATAAAGGAAGCCTTGTGCTTGAACTGCAGCAAAGGTCCCTAGAGTTCAATTCCATTATTGAGAAGCACAAGAATATCGAGTATGAAGTCTGATATTATATTGTTTCAGCTCATTGTTCTTCAAGCAGTTTATGTAACATAAAGTTGATGGATGAGTTCATGTAGGTCTACGCTATTGGAAAGGATGCCAGTGTTGGATGAGGCTACTTTCAGTGGTAGGAGGGCAGGTTCTTTGCCATCTAGTGCACCTTCTGGCAGGACATCGCTTAATCTTCCAAATGGAGTTGCTAAACCCTCAGCAGCTCCACTTGTAGATTTACTTGATCTATCGGACGATGTTCCTGCCCCCACCACTTCTAGCAGTGACTTCCTCAATGATCTTCTTGGCGTTGATATAACATCAGCATCAACCCAATCAGGTTTTGTTTGCAATCTTTATCAGTTTTAATCATGTACATATGCTGAATTGTACCTTTTCAGTTCCTAAGAATCTGTTTTTTTCCTTTTCATGGTCTAGTCATCTGAGCAGATAGGATGATATTGTTTTGGTCATTATATCCTCTGTAGTATCACCAATTTGGTTTTTATGGTATTCAATCTATGCATGCATGTATGTGTTTCCATAGTAGTCACGGCGCTAAGCGCACCCAAGGCGACAGGGGGCCCTGTTGCCTAGGCGCGAGGCGAAGGCGCACAAAAAGCGCAAACTAGGCGTATGAACTAAAAAAAATTAAATTAAAATTTTTTTTACTTAACTTGAAAGAAAATTCAAAGTTAATAATGATAAAACTA
>CATIWQ010566471.1:0-11756 GCA_949673415.1 Euphorbia schlechtendalii | reverse complement strand
GATAAACATTATACCAAAATGCAAACTAGTATAATATGTTTTATTCCAATTAATTCATGTTTTACTTGTGTTATACCAAATATAAAATTGGTATAATATATATCATACCAAAGCTAAGTAACAACAAAACCATAAAAAAACCTACAATATAAAAAAATAAACCAGTATGATACATATTATACCAATTATGAAAAAGGTATATATTCTATTATAGTAAAGCTAAATAACAACAAAACCAATACAAGAACAAAATATACAGGTTTAATACAAATTATGCCAAACATAAATTATGTATATAGTCTATCATACAAAAGCAAAATTACAACAAAATCATTACAATAACAAAATAAATAGGTATAATACAAATTATACAAGATATATAAAAAATATAAAGTTTGTCATATCAGATAAAGCTGTCCAAAGCTGCCCATTACAATTGCTTGTGTTCCCACATAATGTTCTTGTCATTCTCTCTACTAGTCTCATCAGATTCTTTCTTGCTTCTGCACTTGATATTGCTACCAACAATCTCAAACATTTCAATTAAAATTATTTAATTAATTGAGATTATAAGAGAGTTAACTGATTAAGTATACATAACTCCTAAATCAGGGATATATCTGGCCATGAGACTGGTATCCCTTTCACACTGTCATTTCGATACACCAAGCTTGCGTTGAGCTCCAAATGCAATTCTATTATAATGGATACTTCAACATACCACATATGTCACACATAAATAAATCATATGCATGATCATAAATAACAGAATGACAATAAATGAATATAGTAGTACCAATACTTTTCTAGAATCAAAAGTTTACTTTCCCACTGAACTTCTTCTCTAGCTCGAAAATAAGAAATAGATGATTCTTCATGCATGCCTTCCTCAATCTAAATAGAACATAAACAATAAAAGCTTTGTGATTCATAGGATAAGTCGAAACTTCAAAGAATCAAGGATGTATATAAAAGTTATATCTAATTGAAACTCTAAATAAACAAGGACAAATCAGAATTAGAAAAACTCATAATCAATTCAATTCATACACTATATTATGCATTAGCATCCATAATTTAATTCTCTGACATAAAATTTCATTGAGTCATTTCATCGAACACCTTACAAGCATATTCTAAAAGCTCCAAATTTCCATACATGCACAAAATCCAGATAAAAAATTGAACAAAACATACTCAACTATGAGATTCAACACATAAAAGAACTATGGAGAAACCGAAATAAGAAGAAATTAAGTCAAATCGTAACTTACGGACTAAGTTCATAAAATTTGAAATCTAAAAATGCTAGATGAAGGACGATAACAACTGGAAATGGTAGAACAACAATGAGAAATAAAGTAATGGTGAGAAAGCGAAAGGCTAAGATCGGCAAGAGAGAGTGAGATATGATAGTTTGGTGAGTTGAAGATGAGAGCTGAGAAAGAGTAAGAAGAGAGGAATGTTCTGCTTATAAAAATAACGTAAAAGTATAATATCAAAACTATAAAAAAGACAAAATTACTAATCAATGCTGTTTTAGTTATTACTTTAAATAAATCTAATTATAGTGTATTCTTTACGATTCCCCTTAAATTTTTATAGCATGCCCACATTCTTTTCCTTTTCCTTAGGTCTTCTTCCTCAACACCAATTCACATTTTCAAGAAGCAAACAAACCCTTAAATATACGGGGTTTTTTTTAGTTTCAGGCGGCTGGGGTGTGGCAGCTGCCACATCGTTCCACCCCCTACTGCTGTCCCTGCTTCCAATCCTGAACAATAGAAGAAAAGTAAGAAAAATCATCTTCCATTTTCTACAAGAACTAACAAAACTTTTTTATCCATTTCCACTATAATATGAGAGTAACTAAGGTCCTTTAACCACGTCAAAGCTTCTTTAATAGAGAATGCCTCCGCCTCGAGAATCGAGATAAAAGAAGGAAGCGTTCTTGCCTTGGCGCTCACGAACCTGCCACCACAGTTGCTAACTAGAGCACCATAGCTGACAGAGCTGCTGTTGTTGAAGCTGGTCGAATCTACATTGCATTTAAGGTAAGACGCATGAGGGGCATACGGCACCAACCCTTGCACCGAATCAAGCTGCTATGCCAAAATACGGCCCTCTGCATCCATGTTGAACTCAAACTCCTCAAGCTGCTCCCTGGTACCTTGATTGAGACAGCTTGCCAAACTAGCACCGAACCGGATTCTAGCTTCGACTTGTGTATTAATATGCTGAAAGATCCATTTATTCATGGTAGTCTAAAGAGACCAAAGAAGGCAGTAGAAACGATGAATATAAATCACAGAAGAGCAACAAAACATATTCGATAGCAACTCATGTATAGTAAAAAAACTTGGAACGGAAAAAGAACTATCAAAACAATGCCAAACATCTTGAGCATAAGAGCATTGGAAGAAAATATGGGCAGAATTTTCAATGCCTAGGAAACACGATTGGCAGCAAGCGTCTTCAACGCAATGCCGTGCAAGAAGGGCGCTACAGGTATGGATGATATTGTTTAAAAGATGCTACATAAACACCCTAACCTTCGATGGAATTTTTAACCTCCAAATATGAGACCATAATGCAGGCTCGATCGGACAGGCCACATTAGGTGAACCCATAAGCTCTTGGTAAGTAGACTTGACCGAATAGCCTCCTCCCATTTTGAACAGTAAAAAAACTGAGTCAACTCTATAACCCCGTAGGTAGAGGGGTATTAATAATAAGATTAGCCTCTTAATTATTGAAGAAATCATTAATCTTAGGGATATTCCATGCTCCATTCAATATAAAGTCCACCACACGAATATTGATAATGGAGACATCTACTATCCCCCGAAAGAATAACCCGATTTTCTCAATTTACCCAAGGTCTATCACCCACATAAATGGTCTCCCCATTACCAATTCTCGAGTGAATCGCATTTTTGAAAAAGGCATAGCGGAATAGATACTTCGCCAAATGTAACTAGGAGAATCCGATAACTCGAAAGAAAATAAATCACCATCGTTGAAATACCTTGCTCGGAAAACCCACCCAACCAGGCTATCGGGATGATTAAAAAACCGCCACAACTACTTACCAAGGAGAGCAGTATTGAAATCATGAATATTTCTAAAACCCATCCAACCAAACTTTTTTGGCTTACAAAGGGATTCCCAACTATACCAATGAACACCGCCATAATTGTTCTCGTTTGAGCTCCACCAAAAGGAGTTTAACAATTTATGAATACAATCGTAAAGGGATATCGGGAGACAAAAAAGAGACATAAGATAAACATGAATAGACTGAAGAACAGACTTAATAAGGACCTCTTTCCCACCCCAACTCAAAAACTTTGACCTCTACGAGCAAATGTGTTTCTAAATCTTATCCTGAATAAAATCAAGAGAGGCTATCTTACTTCTACCAATTGAAAGCGGCATCCCCAAGTACATAGTATACAGGTCAGCCGTATCGACATCAAAAAAATCACACATCAACTTTCTTTGAAAATTATCTACATTAGAGCTAAATGAGATCGAAAATTTAGAGAAATTAATCATTTGACCTAACAACTCATACCTTTTAAGACAATTCTTAATATGCTGACATTCAGACTGGTTTGAGTGAAAGAACAAGAGACTATCATCAGAGAAAAAAATGAGAAATCGATGGAGCATTTCGTGCCACTTTGCATTCATGAATTCGGCCTACTTCCTAAAGGGAGGATAGTGCAGCTGAAAATCCTTGGGCACAAAGGATAAAAAGATAGGGAGATAAGGGATCCCCCTGACAGAGACCTCAGGTAGGCTTAATAGATCAGAAATGATGGCCACTAGAAGAAAATGAATTTTGTATAGATGAGACACATCAACATCCATCCAATCCATTGATTAGAAAAACCCTTTCGTCTAAGCACCGCCTCAACATAAGGCCACTCTATATGATCATACTCTTTGGCTATATCAAGATTTAAAGTGATAAGTACATCATTTCCTTTCACTATCCTATGAAATGCATGATTTACTTTAAAAGCAATCATGACATTATCCGTAATGAGCCGACCTGGGATAAAAGCACTTTGGTTTTCAAACACGATACCATGAATTACATTCTTCAATCTATTTGTAAGGATTTTAGAGATGATATTATATAAGGCTTTATACAAGGTAATAGGGTGGAAGTCAGTGATTCGGGTGGCATTCTTAATCCTAGGAATTAAAGCAATGCACGTATCGTGTAAATTAATCGGTAGCACCACACATGATAAAATGTCAGAAATATAGCAAACAATATCATGATCAATAATATGCCAATAGGTTTGATAAAAATTTGGATTAAGGCAGTCCAATCCCGGAGACTTGTCAGGGTGCATAGAGAAGACAAACACCTTCATTTCTGCTACTGTCACAAGCCGATTAAGGGAGGAATTCTGCTCTGAATTTACCCGGGTATTAACATGGTTAGCAAAGGAAAGGTCTAGGTCCACAGTATTCTTGAAGAGCGAAGCATAGAAGTCTTCAATAAGGGCCCAAAGATCGTTATCCCAATATATCTTTTCCCTGTTATCATCTACAAGAAAATCAATATTATTCTTACGTCTATGAGAAGAGGCATATCGGTGAAAGAATCGGGAATTGCTGATAAGTGTATATTTACACTTATTATCATGATATTTTCAATCATAAAACGATATTGTTTAGAGTCATTTTATACTTCATATAAAAGATTTCACGTGGTATGTAGTTTTTTTTATGCAACTACAGAAACTAGATGAACGTTGGGAGTAAAATGATCAAAGATGGAATTCTATGTAAAAAGAGTGAAAAATGTGCAAAAAGATGCGTGGATCACAAGGATTTGGCTTAGGATCGAAGCTGTCAAAGATTGGTAAAGTTACAAGAAGAAACATGAAGAAAAACACAATTCATGATCAGGACACCCATTCGCGGTCACGACTTGTTATTCTTCAAAACAGAAAGTTATCAACTATTAATCATGATCGTGATATGTAATTCGCGCTCGTGACTTTTTACGATTATTGGTCAACTCTTCTCAACTACCAATCGCCGGATAAAAACGATCAACCGCCATCCACTACCAGATGAAAAGACACCTTTTGGAAGTCAACAAATCATGGAAAGGTGCGTTTCCATTATGGATAAGGATAAATCTTTGCATCCAATCACAATGAAGTGATGCAACCCTTCGCCAATGGACATGACTCTTCGTTTGGATAGACGTTGTGAGCACGGGATTTTACTACTGACTCGCGAGTTCGATGATGAAGTTGTAATTTTTCCCTTGTTAGCCTTTTTACATTTTGTAGGGTCCTGAAATAGTCCAGAATTCATCTGCCTTGTTTCTTTGGGCTTCCTCTTCCTTAAAAAACCCAAGTTAAAAAGAAAAAAAGCCTAATCTGGCCATGCAATGTCATTAATGACATTGTCGTTAATGACATTGCAGTGACAGTAGAACCAGAATTGCACTTTGTGGACTTTTTAGCCAAAAAATTCAAGTTTTTCCAACTTGCTCAGATTTTATATTTGAAATACAGCTACCACACCCTACAAAAGAATTTTGAATCCCAACATTTGCATAGGGATTGAGAAATAAGTTGAAAAAATGGGAAAAAAGAGAAATCCAACTTTAACTTCTCTTTTGGATTAAAGGGAGCTCTTTCTTTAAGAGAGCAGAGTTCCAGCCATTAAAAGGGGGAGAAATAAAAAGGACCGGCAAGAGGACATTTTTAGCAGAAACATTTTAAACAAAAAAGAAGAGAGAGGGAATCTTGAGAGAAAAGTTTCATTTGAAGTTGTTTTTGGTTCTTAAGTGTTTTAAATGTATTTTAAGTGTTTTCATAACCAAATAACCATATTTTAATCCCTTTGAACTTGTGTTTCTATAACTTGAGTATGTAAGTTCATGGATAGGGCATGAACTTGGGTGATCTCGGGTCATTTAGGCAAGTTCGAGGTTTACTTCACTTGTTTCGGAAAGTGAGGTATATTGAGAGCTTAAGCAAACTTGAGTTTTAGAGTTCCTTTTAAGGCATTTGACACTGAATTCTAGTTCAATAAGAACTTGGTTTAAGTGTCTTTAACAAGCCTTTTTTTTACTCATTTAGAAATTTTTTATCTTTAATTTCGATTTAGGTAATTTTTCAAGTTTTAAGTTTTTGGAAGTCTAAAGTCGAGAGAAGAAGGATTTCCACTTCCTTTCTTCCTCTCATTGAGACTCATATTCAGAGAGTTCTAACTCTCTTCACAAAAGAGTAGCACTTACTCTTTATTTTTTGACAAAATCGCAAACCAAACCAAAGAAATGAGGGGGACTTTCCAAAGATTTTCGTGGACCGAGCGAAGTGGATTCATGGCAACAGGGTATGACTTTGAGTTCCTAGAGTCATGCCTCACTTGTTTGTATCATATGTTTGTGCTTTATGATTGAAAATGAAAAAAACGTAAATAAAATAGAAACTTTCTATATTCAGCCCATTCAATATCGTTAATGGCATCGCAATGCCGTTAACGACATCAGCTTCCAAGCAAAAAACAGGCATCATGTTTATAAAATTTCCAGATTTTGATTCATGTTCAAGAGGCTCAGTGGTGACCATTTAGGCCTATAACCTGAGTTTTCAGTAGCATACTATGTATGTGTGGAGATTTTACGAACCCGTGATAGTCCCGAAGGGAGTTTGGATGCTTAGAGTCGATTTCCCTTCACCGGGATATTATTTTATAGACTTTAATGGTTTCCTCTTCGGAATGATTTTAACAATGCCATGATTTATGTTTTTAGACTTAGATTTATTTTCTGTCAATATTATTATGAAGTGTGTTAGGAAACCCCGACAAAGGGAATCGAAGTTCCTGGATAACCGACTCGACAAACATTCGCATGTGGCATTTTCACTAAAAAATGATTAAATAACTTATCTGCATAAAATGAATCCTTTTTGCAAAAAAGAAATTTCAAACACCTCGATGTTTTAAATTAGACCGCTCGGGTCTCGTAAAAATCAAAACGAGCATACTTGCAACTATTTGTGATGAAGCCGTATTTGTGCTAACCTTTGTGGATGCAGGTACTTTAGGATAGATGAATGTTAGGATATAATTTCCTTCGAGTATCACTTTTCATTTCGAAATCAAATGTAACATTTGTTAGATATCGATGTATTTTAGGCGATTGTATCCCCTAGATTTTGATGTATTTAGGCGATTTGTAAAACCCCCAAAACAATGATGTAATTAGTCCCCTATAGAATAAGCACACTTAAATTTCCTATGTGTTTATGTTCAATAATTTACTTACCGTATGTGTGATAAACAATGACATAAACCGAAAATATCTAGTTTAGTTCGAATATTATAAACATGGTTTCTATCAAGTATAATTTAACTCAAATGATGACGAAATAGGTAACTCATCTGAACCCAAATCTCTGTTCTGTGGTATGGATTAGGCAAACGGATCTAAGCTGTACCAAATTTTCCCGGAAGAGCTGATCCGTGTGGCGACTTTATAACGTGGACTAGAGATTTAGATCTTGAGTCTTTTAACTTGAAAATCACATTTTCAAATTTATCCGAGTAGCACATCCTTCGAAGCGTTGCTCCTTTTCAAAAAAACCCCACACCCCATCTCTCCGGGCTAGCGCCTCGCGGTGACCTCTCAGGTCCGGAACATCATTCGCTCACAGTGGCGAATCTGTTAGGGATTCTTTTTAAACTTAAAACAAGTTTTAAGGATTTTAGATGAGTATTGAAAAGTCATCAAAAGAGTTAATCCACATTTAAAATATTGAACAAGAGCATGTGCATTAGATGGCTTAGCCTTTAAGATTAGGATGCCCCTATTACCATGAAGCTTGAAAAAATATCATTTGCGACCCCATGGCGACCAAAGATACTTAAGCGAGTGGATCAATTGTTGCCATATCACATGTACCTTCCTCGTTCACACCTATTTGGGGAGAGTCTTGGAGTGTATCATAGTGCAACAAGAACCTTCTACATCAATAACCCATGATTGAACTCATATAAGGAAACCGTAGATACTTCCCCAAGGTTTACCTAAACAAATGCATCTTTTCTACAAGTTCGCTCCTTAATACTTGCGATATTAAGATGACACAAGCCTAGATTTAGAAGCCTAACCCTTATACGCGGGAGACACAAGTTTGGAAGTGATGCATTGTGTACTATGTGGTATGTGTTCATCACATCACCACGTTTATTTCGCTTTAAGCATCATGCTAACCTACGATTTGTTGTATAGACACGAATTATACACACACCTATCATTATCTTGACACCGCCTACCTAGAGTTAGAAAAATGGGATAAGACAGCATCACCTAGGGTTAGGACTGCCCATGACCAAGATAGTACTAACTAAGCACTCGAACCTCTATTCGCTTAGAATCATGGATTTCTAAGCCATAAGGTATAACACACCATTCTACCCGAACTTGAACCTAGAACTAAAAGACGTGATAAGACAGAGTCACCTAGGGTTAAGACTACCCATGATCAAGATAGTGCTTACTAAGCACTCGAACCTCTATCCACTTAGAATCATGAATTTCTAAGCCATAGGGTATAACACATCATTGTACCCGAACTCGAACCTAGAATTCGAAGATGCGATAAGACAATATCACCTAGGGTAAGACCATCCTTGGTTATAGCAGTGCCAGCTCGACGCTCGAACCTCCGCCCGTTTGAGGTCATATACCAAAGGGTATAACACATTTTTTTACCTGAACTTGAAAATGTCGTGAGCAATCCACAGTGATTAATTCTCAAAATTGAAAGTGCATCATCACTTGGATAATGTGCGAGTCCTTATCATTTTAGGTTTGTTTATTTCACAAGGATTGGTAAACTTACCACTTTTTCTCACCAAGATGACATCTCTTTACTATTGCCACATGGCAGTATAGTAAACCTAAATTACGGCTTAGTTTGTTTAAAATAGATTGACAAACATACCAATTTCAAATAGCTTGTTACCACACAGGGTAATAGGTGACCATCGTCGATTTGTTTCAAAAGGATTGACAAACCTACTTTTCTTTTAGCTAGCTCCCTAGGCCGGTAATGACTTTATTCATCATCATAGCATGCTAACCCTTGTGTTGCAACTATTACATGAACATTTCACACATCAATCTCAAGTCAGTCAAGCATGCATTTCATTCCCGCTGATGGTTGATTGAATCTTCTTCAGTTAAGGTTTGGAGGAGGTCAGCTCATCGGCTCGTCCGGATCTCTCCCACCATGGCTCATAGAGCAGAATCGTTCATCGAAGGTCTTCCGCATACAGATTCCAACAAGGGTTCAGATTCGAGTTTAGATTCAGGTTCAGGGTTCAGTTTAGAGCAGCGTTCAGTTTTTAGTTCAGAACAGATTCTCGGGATGGAAGATCAGCAAATCCAGGATAGGCCTGTAGCCTCACAGTTTGGATCGAGTCAAGACATAGTGAATGCTCTTTCGACGATTCTCTACAGCGATCAGTTCACTCAAGCTTTGCAATTCCACGCCCATCCTAGACAACCATAGGTCAGGTTATTTGATCAAGAGC
Source organism: Euphorbia schlechtendalii (assembly GCA_949673415.1). Taxonomy (NCBI): domain Eukaryota; kingdom Viridiplantae; phylum Streptophyta; class Magnoliopsida; order Malpighiales; family Euphorbiaceae; genus Euphorbia; species Euphorbia schlechtendalii. Next base: position 2,168 of record CATIWQ010566471.1, on the reverse strand, counting down.
TCATCAGGAATCTCCAATGTCCCACCATCGTAAGCCACCCTAGGGTGAGGAGGCTAGGCTCTGCTCCTCACACATTTCCATCATCTAGCAGCCAATTCAGTGTAGGAAGCACTCAAGTAGTAGGTCAATTTCAATTCTCACCCAGATTGGGATTAGCTAATCATGGAGTAGGCCAGGTTATAGGAAGCAGTGGCCAGGTAGGAGTTAGCACGGATCAGTGGGTTGTGGATCAGTCAGTTCTACTTGGGCAGTCAGGCTTTCAACAAGTGTTTCAGCCGGGTTATCAGTAGTTTGCAACAATAGTAAGGCCAAGAGGGGCCTCTTTTAGTGTTAACCCTACCGCACAAGGGTTCTTTCCCCAGTCTGGGGCTATTCCAAGCTTCCAAGCTCTAACTTTCGGTTATGGCACGAACGTCAATGCTCTAACGATACAGTATCAGGGTCAATTCTCCGCCCAAACAACTTTTGCACTTCCTCCCTAGGGTATCCCCATACTCTGTATAATCAGTTTGGTGGCCAAGCTAGGCTTGAGATCGGCTATTCGGCTCCCCAGCCCAGCATAGAAGAGCTGTGGTAATAGTTCTTGGTAACCCACACTGCTCAGCATCCAGGCTTCTAGCCCACCAGTTATTCAACGCCACTCGTAGCACCAAGTGATGATTGGCTCCCTGAGAACTTCTCAATGCCGAAGCTAGTAAAATTCAATGGGGAAGGAGACCCCCATGCCCACTTGACCAATTACCAGGCAATAATGCGTGCTTGTCGAGTTAGTGACAAGATGCTGGCCAAGATGTTTATTGTAACACCCCAAAATTTCTAAATTTTGACATTGGCATATTTTTACTATATTAAAGGAATATAAGAAAAAGTTAAAGTTTGGTAATAGCCAAACAGAGCAAAGTTTGACCACTAGTTAAACTTTGACCCGTAACTATGCATCTTGAGATCGAAAAATTTTTATAATTATAATTCATGTAAGAAAGAATATATAAGCTATTATGGAAGCTTATAATTAGATGTATATGCTATTCTTTTACGGAATTGAAATACAAGAAAATGGTTCAAATTAATAGAGAAAGGATGTTATAGTTAGTAAATAAATTGACCGAGGACTTAATGACATTTTAACCATCAAGATATTTTTTTTACATACATCTCTTCCCATTCTCTTCCTGCAAGTCTCCTTCTTCTTCTTTGATCTATCTTTCTTCTTCCTTACAAAATTATCCTAACCTTAAAAACTTCTGATTTCTTCATTTCGACTTCGAATCCTTGTTAGAAATCAATCTCTAAGCTTTCTATCATCATCAATTTATGTAAAATAAGGTTAGAAGAGGAAGAAATCAAGTTTTAAGTTTTGGATGAATAGTAACTCGAACTAGATGTAAGTGATTTTTGAGACAATTGAAGTTAAATTAGTAGAATTCATGGTAGATTAAGCATATTTAAGGTATTATAAGGCTTATTCAAGTAGTATTTTGATTGTGAAAATTATGGTTGTTATAGAGGAAACTAATACTAATAGTAGAATAGGGAAAGAGGTGGAAGAAACCCATTGAAGAGCTTAGAAGAGGTTTGTGTACACTAATTTCAAATTTTCGGTTTTGCTGAAAATTTTCCAGATTGTACATCTTTTTTTGTTTTGATGTTTTCTCTTTTTATACTACTGTGATTTTAGTGATTCTTGACTCTATTGATATTATAATAAACTGAATTTCATATGTTTGGTAGGAAATTTTGTGAATTTCGGCTTTCTTCTGCATGAAATTTTCATTTGAAGTGGAATTATGAAATCTGTTTTTGGGAGTTTTTAAGTTTGCACACTGTTCAGTGTTTTGAGTATAACTTGAGCTATACTCAGTGGTTTTCTGTGATCGTTGTGGCATTGAGAAGTTGAGACATATGGATAGATATGTGAAGAATTACCTTTTTCGATTTGAAGATGTTTTAATGGATAAAAATGCTGGGGAAGTCAGGTCACGAAATCTGAAAATTTCTGAAAAACATGAATGCAAATTTTATTGTGTTTTTATTGATATTTAAGGATTGAAAATTTAAAGATTTGAGACCCTTAATACATGATTTTGTGTTGAATTATATTAATAATATCATACTGTATTTATAAGTATTTTTGTGTAATTGTTGCCCTTAGTAAACGAGTAGAAAAC
>CATIWQ010566467.1:0-13309 GCA_949673415.1 Euphorbia schlechtendalii | reverse complement strand
GAGATTCACTTGGGTAGTCTTGCTGAGTAGTAAAGATGAGATATATGAATCTTTTGTGAAGCTCAATAACCGGATAATGAACAAAATAGGAACTAAAATTAGTAGAATCTGAAGTGATCATGGAAGTGAATTGGAGAACTTCCATTGAAGAATTCTGTTTAGCGCATGGTATTGATAACAACTTCTCTTCTCCATATACACCTCAACAAAATGGGGTTGTAGAAAGGAAGAATAGAACCATAGTTGAACTGGCTCGATCTATGCTGAGTGATAACAATCTACAAAACTACTTTTGGGGAGAAGTTGTTAACACAGCCTATTATATCTTGAATCAGGTTTTAATTCGCCCAATTCTTGAAAAGACACCCTATGAAATTTGGTGGGGTTGTAAGCCTAAGATTGGTCATCTCAAATCATTTGGTTGTAGGTGGTTTAATCTTAACACCAAGGTGTAATTAGGAAAGTTTGATCCCAAGTTTGATGAAGGAATCTTTCTAGGATACTCAACTAACAGCAGGGCATATTGAATAAATGTCAAAAGAACCGGCCTATTAGAGGAGTCTATGCATTTAGATTTCGAGTAAACTAACAATGTAGATAGACGTCCATCTAATGAACATAAAGGAGGACCCCAACAAGTGAATCCACTTAGTATGCCACTCTCTATGCTACCCAACCCAGCATAACAACCTAAAGATGAGGAAGTCAAAGATGATGAGGATCTTTCTATCAACTTCAACGATGGTGAAGATCAACCTCCACCTCCACCTCACCATCTCATTATCGATCGTACAGCAGTTGATCCAATTCTTCCATGAGAGATTAGAATCCATCGCAACCATCCGCTAGATAGTATAGTTGATGATATTCATAATCCAATGATGATGCGAGGTCACCTTAGCAGGATGATGAGTCATCCAGCCTTCATATCATTGATCGAACATAAGAAGTTTGAAGATGCAGAAGGATATGATTATTGGATGATTGCAATATAAGAGGAGCTGGATCAATTCAAACACAATTGATGTTTGGGATCTAGTTTCAAACCTTAAAGGGAAATTAATTATTGAAACCAAATGGATTATCAAGAACAAGCTAGATGAAGATGGCTTTGTTGTCAAGAACAAAGCTAGCTTGTTGCACAAGGCTACAATCAGCAAGAAGGAATTGATTATGATGAGACTTATGCTTTTATAGCCCGACTTGAAGCAGTTCGAATCATGTGTGCTTTTGCATCTCATATGAACGTTAAATTGTTTCAAATGGATGTTAAAAGTGTATTCCTATATGGATTCATTCAAGAAGAAGTTTATGTTTGCCAACCTCCTGGCTTTGAAGATCCGAAGAATCCTAAGCATATCTTTTAATTAAAGAAAACTATCTATGGATTTAAGTAGGCTCCTAGAGCTTGGTATGAGAGGCTAACCAATTTCTTGATCAGCAAAGGCTATGAAAGAGGAAAAGTATATACGACTCTATTTATCAGGTGAAGAAAGGAAGATGTGTTACTTGTCCAAATATACTTTGATGATATCATATTTGGAGCAACTAATGTGATGCTGTGCAAGGAGTTCAGCAAGCAGATGAAAAGCGAGTTCGAAATGTATATGATGGGAGGGATCAATTTCTTTCTTGGTCTTCAAATCAAGAAGACTGAAGATGGAATTTTCATCAGTCAAGCTAAGTATACTAGAGAAGTCTTGAAGAAATTTAACATGAAACACTCAAAGGCAATGTCCACTCCTATGGCCACTGATACTATCCTGAGTAAAGATGAAGCTGGAAAACCTGTGGATAGCAAGTTCTATAGAGGAATCATTAGCTCTCTTCTTATCATGCCACTAGTATGCCAGACATTCACAGTGGTGTGTGCTACTGTGCTCGATCTCAAGCTGACCCTAGAGAATCTCATTTAGCCACTGTTAAGAGAATTCTCAAGTACATGCAAGGCTGATTGAAGTAGGTCTATGGTATCCCAATAGCTCAGATATTACTCCTAGGAGATTCATAGATGCTAATTATGGTAGATACAAGCTCGATAGGAAAAGTACAACAGGAGGATGTCATTTCCTTGGAGAGTGTCTTGTCTCATGGTATAGTAAGAAGCAAACTTCTATTACGCTGAGTATAGCTAAAGCTGAGTACATGGCAGCAGGAAGTTGCATAGCACGACTACTATGGATTAAGAAGCAACTGGAAGATTATGGCATAAAGTCAATTTATCTCAAAGTTATGTGTGATAACAAGACCGAAATTGACCTATCCAAAAATCTAGTTCGTCATGGGAGGATGAAGCATGTCAATATTAGACATCACTTCATCGGGGTTCATGTGCTATGAAGAGATGTCAAGTTGGAGTATGTTCCTTTAGAGGAACAACGCGTTGACATTTTTACAAAGCCATTGCTAAAGGAGCAGTTTTGTGTTCTAAGGTAGTTAATTGGAATGACAAATCCATGTTGAAGAAGAAGAAGAAGGAAAATGAAATTCTTAGAAATTTGGCTAAGTGTTAAAGATCAAGAGTTGAGAAGACACATGGATAACACCGTCTATATTTTAAAGTAATGGCATGAGGAACAGTTTCACGGTTAAAATTCAAGCTCTACGTTTCAAAAAGACGTGTGTTTGAATAGGAACAGTTTTTATCAAAACTCACTGGTTTACTAAGGCAGTTAATCAGATACCCATCTCAGGGTTCATTTTCATCTTGAGACGTGGTAGCGCTACCTGCCCTTGAGAGATGTGATTGCTAATATAAGTTGAACAGTTGAAGAGAGAAGGTTACTTGCTTTCTGAAAATTTCAAATCTAAAGCATTTAAACCCATATTCCCTCTTCTCTTTCAATCCCTTTTAAATCCTCTCTCAAATGGCGATTACTAGGACCACTTTCAGATTCAAGAGCACCACTTCCATGAAAATAGTAGTGAATGATGAGGGAAAGACCGAGAAGCTAACTCTACAAGAAGGAACCCTCTTCACTAAGGTGTAGTGGGTAGATAACCTAAAGTTTGGTCTAGTCTATGAAGTAGACTATGAAGGGTTGCTGAGGAACAAAACCATGCACAGAGTCATCAAATAGCAACACCTTAGCACCTTTCTAAAGATGGAAGGACCTACCTTCACAGGTCTCATTAGGGCTTTCTACTCAAACCTTTACACCATTCAAGGGTTTGATGATGTTCTGATGATGGATTTTGAATGCAAATCTAATCTCATTTGTGTAAGGCTAATTGGGAGCATTCTCAACATGCCTAATAAAGGCACTCAGCTCCACAAAATCGGCAATGAAGACAGCGTAATCATTCCAGAGGATTGGGAGCTCCCCCTCAACTATGTGTCAGGGGAGATAGCAACAAGCAGGATGAGTTGGACTGCTAGAATGTACCATGAGATGGTGGTAAAGCTACTTCTACCGAAAACTGGGTCTGTGACTAACTACACCTACTTTGAGAGGTGTGTGGTCTACCATATGGTAGAGGGTAAGAAGCTTAAATGTCCAGTGGTGATTCTTCACCATTTGACCAAGCTAATTACTGTCTATCATTATGGTTACCTCATAACCGAACTTATGAGGGCGGTGAAAGTGGACATCACTTAGTTTTTGGGGGAGTTCGGTGACACAGTTTTACCTGTGAAGAAGAGATTTGAAATGTCTCAATTTAGCAAACTGGTTCACAACTAGGTACAATAAGGTACAATAAAAATGAAATGTCTCAATTTAGCAAACTGGTTCACAACTAGGTATAATAAGGTACAATAAAAGTGCAAGCTAAAGTGCGTATCGATAGTAGTATCGATGGACATCCTAAAGGAGGATGAAGATGGCTTCATGGTGGACTTTGATGATAATGATGATTCAGACAAAGCCCCTATATCCAGCATCCTAGAGAAAGTCACCTCCACCGCCTCCTCTCCCATGTAGAAGACTGCTTCCTCAAAGGCCAAGGGGAAGAGTCTTGCAAAATCTAAAAATGATGAGGCCCCTGCTCAGCCCCAGTGTCAAAGGAGACAAATGAATGCCAAAACCAGCACACAAAGAGAAGCGAAGCCAAAATTCAAGCTGAGCAGCAGGCGGAGGAAGAAGAAGATGTAACTACAGTTGATGAGTCCCGGTGCCAAAGAAAGCACAAAATGGTTCTTTCTGAGGAATCTGACGAGCAGGGTGAGGCTAAGAAGTCTAGAGAAGAGGACACTCTGAGTCCTAACACTACTGCTGAAGTATAAGAAGTTTTCACCAAAGTAAAGGGCACTTAGCGCAAGCGTTAGGCCACCAACATGCCCCCACAATGAAATGTGTAAGTGGTGAGCAGCGAGGAGGATGTTAGAGACACACTCTCCTTGATTCCTAAGGAGTCTGATCCTCAGAACCCGAACATCCCCACACCCTCTTTCACTCATGTTGAGCAGTCTTCTACTCAGCATGAACAACCTCAATCTGACCCATCCTTGGGTCAAACAGCTAACTAAGAGGTTCCTCAAAATCCTACCCCCTCTTCTTCTGTAAATCCTCAAATCCCATCTTCTTTTGTAAATCCTTCAATACCCCTAGTTTCCACTCCTATAGATATTGAAATACCAACTTTAAATTCTCCTCCTCCTCCAAACACTATACATTCTCCTATTCAAAATCCTTCCTCACGTGTTAATACCCAAAATTTTCCTATTCATATTTCTTCTCTTACAAAAAGCCAAGATTCTTTTTCTCTTGACCATTCACCAGTAAATAACCCTTCTATCCCGTCTTCTCTTGTACAAATCCACATTGAAACCATTCCTTGTACATCCCTTATACCTTCTATTCCACTCAAACAAACCATTCCCCCTACTTCTTCCATAATAAATTCTTCTAAACCACCATCTTCTTCAATCCCAGCCTCTACCCCCTTAACCCCTCTAGTTAGGCAAGTTCCTAATGCTGAGAACTTCGCTCAGCAAGGAAACGCAAGTGGTCATAATGCTAAGGTAAATTTTATAGCCCGTGAAGCAACTGAACCCAGTAGAGAGCCAATCTACTAGGAATTGGCTGATACACCTTTCTTGGTAGAAATCAGAGAGTTAGCTAAGAAGAAATTTCCTGTGCTCAAGACATATGCTAAGTTAGATGGATCAGTAAGAAAAATGCTACTAGCTCAAGAATTGATGGACTTGTCCTCCAAATCTAAGATAAAGTTGCCTGAATTTGAATATCACACAAGTACGCCCAGTGAATCTCTGTACTTCAAGGAGTTTGAGAGGATCCAGGGCAACTTGTTGGTTATTCAAAATCACTTAGCAAAAGAGAGTGCCAAGAGCTTAGTGGATAAGATGGCTCTAATCTTAATCGGTTTGATGGATTCTGCAGCCTAGCTTGGGGGAGCAATCACTACTATCCCCATGTCTACTACAATGGCTAACAATGTTGTAGGAAAGATTAAGGGTAGTGTGGATGCTACTACTGAGTAGCTGAGTGTCTTGAGTACCAATATGGCAACTTAAGTGACACTGGTCCACAAACTTGGTGAGGAGCAGGCCAAAATAAAGAGGCTCACAGATCGCAAGATCAAGAATTTCCTCAAAGAGGTAGAGCTATTAAAGGATGCTGGCCACAGCATCGCCAAGCTATTGGAGGCCCAGTTGAAGTTCTTACTGAACCATAACAACAAACAAGACCAAATGGTGAAGCTGTTGACGGATATCTCAACAAAGATGAACAAAGCCACTATCGTCAATCTTGACTCTCTCCACACCAAGCTGGACTCTATCCAACAAGAAGTCAATGAGTACATAATAGATAAGATCTCCTCTTCGTAGAAGTTCCTTATCTATGCAATGGGGAAAATTTTTCCAAACATGCCAACTCCTAGCTTGCCTGCTACTGATTCTCTCTGCCTTGAGACTGGCATGACCATTCTCACCAAGCTGAATGTCATCAAGTTGAAGGGTAGAAGACTTCTAGAAGAATGTTGGAACTTTGATGAAGATGGGTAAATTGGACGCAAAAGATATTAATTACACTACAAAGTGTATATCATCTATTAGACCTAAATTTCTTAACATTGAAGCACAATTGAAGATCGCATTGACTACAACGGACTTCAGAGCCTTACTTAATTACTTTCAATAGTTTACGTATCAGGGTTTGACAAGATTGTGCACCTCTCCATATGTCACCATCTTCTTCTCAGCGAGCTTAATGATCAAGACTTTCTTACCACCAAGGGCAAACAGCAACTGTAGCAAGAGATTTCCCCGCAAATCATTAACCAGCAAGAAATGTTTCAAGCTGCACTCGATGCCTTTAATCTCTGACTTGAACAAATTGTGCAAGGGGTCAGATAGTAAAGGGGGAGAAGGTAGCTGAATCTGCTCTTAGAATGGCAAATCTTAACAAGGGAATTCTTCCAAGGAAACCATTTCATCATAAGCCTCCTCAGCAGCAACGTCCAAAGGCTAATCAAGACAAGACTGCTGGCTCTTCATCCATAGCACATAGAAAATAGTATAGACTATGTTCTTTGTAGATTAGAAATTATAATAGGATCAAGCTGTGTAATCTTAATTCAAAACATAAGTAATGTACTGACTAAGTCCTTTTTTGAATCAATAAAAATTACAAGTTCCTACCTCAAGTTAAGATCTTCCTAAACCTTTTATGATGCATGTATGTTTCTGATGTGAAGCTAACTATATGATGCAGGAACACATACAAGAGACCAACCTTGAAGAAAAGTTGAAGTAAGACAAAGTTACAAAGTGAAGAATACTCACTCAGTATGGGGGAGTTCAAGTTGACTAAGGAAAGTCACTCAGCACAAGGGAGACTTACATCACTTTCTAGGTATTCTTGATATCTCTAAACTACTTATTCAATTAACTTCATCTACTACCTAGTTTGCTATCTGTCCGAAATTGGGGAGATTGTAGAATCCAAGTAATATTACCGCACAGTATTAAAAGTTTTGGAAATAGCAAACTGACTTTGATAGTGAAATTAATTGAGTACTAAGTATACTCTTAATTAATGAAGCTGACTTGAGCTTGTTTAAGGGAAAACAACTCAGTTTGCTAAGTAATTAATTAAGTTATAGCGTAGAAAAGGAAAAGCTGAGTCTATGCTGAGTACTATGTAGTTTAGAAGTATATTAACTCAGCTGTGCTGAGTTAGCTTTTATTGATTAAAAGTTGTTTTCTTTAACACTTAGGTCACATTTGGTTGTCGGAATAGAATAGAATGGAATAGAATAGTTATTCCAAAGGAATAGAACAGCAAGGAATAGAATAGGTATTCCATAGATTGCTTATCCTTACCTTTGGTTGATATGTTGGAACAGAAAAGAATATGCAAAGTTTTTAATAAAAAATACATAATTATCCTCACTTGCAATACCATATCATTTATGATTTGTTCTAATTATCTAATATTTTTTTCACAGTATCAGATTTGTTACACATCATATTTCATATTTTACTTTAAAAATTATGAACATTGGGAAATTGAATATTTCATTTAATAAATCTAATTTCATTGTTCTCCAAACTTCTTGATGTTCGATAATTAAACACAAAAAACACAATACATATAGCTAAGTAGTTTCAAAATCACAATTAAATAGTAGTTTCAAAATCACAATTATATCTTCTATCAATTATCTTTCACCCACTCCAATGGCAGCTATAGTAGTTGTATACGTAATATTCAAGGAGTGTTGTCAAGAAAATCTTTCACCCTCAGATCTTTCTTCAATTAGAAGACTAAAGAAAACCAACATTTGAGTCGGGTGATTCAGAATCTTCCTTAGTGTAGTGAACATCTCCTTTCTAGATAACCCATCAACCTCTTTCAAAACTTCATACAACTCTTTTGCTTTCTGTTGGATTGTTAATTCAACTCCAATACTTCTACCAATTTCTTTGCGAATTTCTTTCATATTATTGCCCAACATCTTAGCAGCTTTCAAGAGGGATTCAGCTGTTGATGACTCAAGTGAATGACTCTTTTCCTTCCTTTTCTTAGTACTTCCTCCATCATTTTTTACATTAGATCCATTATATTCATGTGTACTCTCAGTTTCATGTTCTTTGCTACCTTGTTCGTTCATCTCCCCAAGTATATCTTCAACTTTTTGAGCATCCTTTCCTATTGCTCGATCTTGGCCATAAAATATGGTAAAATCTTCAAAGTACCAAAGCTCCTTGATCTAAATGGTGTAGCTTTTGAGTGACTCTATCAACAACAAATAAACAAGCAAATCAATTCATTTAAAATTAGGAAAATTCAAGCAATAGTTTCATGAGATAATTCCAAAATTATCTTAAACAGGTAATATGTAAGAAACAAAAGTCTATGTTGTTTACCAATAATATCATCTATTGTGAAATTATGTCCAATCAAAATAATTATCTGGTGAACCTTTGGTAAAATGTTCATTGAAATTGACATAAAATAGCAAAAGGCAGTAGTAGCACTAACATATCATGATTAAGGAGGCAAATAGTAGCAATAGCGGAAGATTTCAACTGACCCTCTACCCCTACCCAAATTTTATTCATTGTAGTTCTCTTAGATAAAACCGGAAATGGGAGAGCAGAATGAAACTACATCTAGGCCACTAAGTAGTTTTTCTACTTAATTTTAGTTTGGTCAGGATCAAATTTAAAGCATGAATTAAAAAGGGCAACTAAACATTGATAAACATATTATAAAAAACAGATTTAATTACCCTACTGGTTTTTCTATCTTATTATGTTATGAACAAGTTTAAGCTAAATGGATAGGGCTCTTTAAAGAGAAGCCTACAATCTCAGAATAAGAAAATTACAGATAAAAATTCTGCTTCAAATTTCATTTCCAGCTCAATGGCTTTAAATGAGCAACAAGTATTACATCTTAACTACTAGATAAAATTGTATCTTTTAAAATTAGAACAGCTAACTACTAGATAAAGTCTTATTTAAATCTTGAAAACAGATCAGCCACCAAACAACTTACAACTTCAGAATTTAATAGGACAATAATCTAACTAACTTTATTATTATGACAAATGATTAAAATAAGGAGTAACAATTTACCTTTAGATAGCATTCCACACTTCTTCATCCGCCAACACGAGGTTTCTTTCATAATCCCATCCAAACCCACTTGTACATGAACCATAAATCAAGTCATAAACAATGGACCAATCATTTCTCAAAGTTTTTATTCTAGATTCAACGTGCGTGGTATCTTTTAAGTCAGTATCCTCTAACTTGACATTTAACATTTTTTCAAGAATCGACAAATACCCAGTCAAAAACCCGCCTAGAGCAATGAATGTCACTTCTTGATGGAGTTCAACTATGCAAGAAACCAATGCTCTATCTTCGTGTGGCTTCCATTTTCTATCAGTTCCTTTTTTAAGATGGACTGTGGTTGATTTGCCTATCATAATGTACAAATCATAGATAAAGAAAATGAAAAACATAACTTTTTAAGTAAAACTCTAATTATAGACAATAAATTTATGAAAGCTTGATTGATTTAAAAAAATAAATTAACTACAGTTAGCAATATAACTACCGCTTTTTGTATAGAATTCTTAAGATGTACAGAAACGTGAAGAAGAATCATTTCAGTAGAAGTTGATATCAGTTTCGTATTAGTGAACAAATCTCATTAAGCAGCAAATTCTACTTTTAACATCAATTAGTACTCTTCTAATTTTGTTTGTAAATAAAGAGAACAGCAAATCAACTTCACAAGAAATGGCATATTTAATAACCTCCAAAATTAAAAGGAAAGAAATGTGTTTTCCATGTATTCAATATATAAAAGACAATTTAGAAATATAGAGCTAAAATGTATTTGTGAACAAAACACAAGCATGTATGTGAGTTTACATACATAGACCAAAGAAATTGGAATCTAATACGTTAATGAATGTGAGAACAAATAAGCACTAAGCAGAGTCAAAATTCCTAAAACAAACCAATGATTTGTTGTAGTATGAATGTTTGGTAATATTTATCCTTATTATTAGGATGTAATTGACGAATAAAACTTCAAAAGGCAGAAAAATCAAGAACCAATCCTTTACATCAGTAACACCTTCAATAGAAATCTGAAAGCTCGCTTCAGCTTGAGCTAAATAAGGAGAACTTATCACTTTACAAGCTTTAAAACACAAGTAAGAAAACTGACAGTTGTTCAATTGCAACATTTAATATTTGAAACAATTGCAATTACATTCCTAATCTCAAAATCCAAATAAATTAAAATTTGGATTGAAATCAACGAAAAACTTGGGGATGGAAACCCTAAATCAAAAGACAAGAAACTTACCACTCTCCAATGGTTCCAACCTTGATCCACCTTCTCATACCTCTCTCCGTTCACCCGAATTAGGCTCGCACATGTCCTTTGTTCTTCCTTTCTCTGACGCGTTCTCTCTGCAATGGACTTGGTTATGCTCGATTAGTCTATTATGAGATGAGGTTGAAATGATGGAAGGGTATTTTAGTAAATTTTAAAAAGTCAAATTCAGGGAATAGCCATTCCTGATGGAAGTGTAGGAATAGCTATTCTCCAGATTTTGGAATACCAATTTCACAGGAATAACTATTCCTAGCCTCAAAGTCCATCCAAAGAATGGAATAGGAATAGAGAGGGAATAGCTATTCTATTCCTCCAACCAAACATGTCCTTAGAGAACTAAATGGCACATGTTCTACAAACGATTTCTGTAAGAGACAAAATATTCTTTAGTTGCTTTTAAGGTTAGAAAGCGTTGAAATTAAAGAAGATTTTCCTATGGTCCTCAGAACACAAAAGGTGTCAGTACAGAATGTCAGGATTCCCTCGCTAAAGTCCAAGGCAAAATGAATTCTCTGACATGCACCGTTTCTAAGTGTCTTCGCGCTACTCTGCCAACGTCATCAATGTCAACCAATGTGAAGATTCCACGTTGCATTCTCACGCGCCTCTCTCAAACCGAATTGCTTGAAGATAAACAAGATTTTGTCAATGGAATTTTATTGCACCTCATGTTCAAATTTCTATCTCTAAATGTCCTGGAATGTGTCTCCAATAAGAAGATTTGAAAGATATGAAGAGAAGTGAAATTGAAGAACTACAAGGATGAAAAGTTTGCAACGGCTACTTCGCAAAGCTTGAAGTTTAAATAGAAGACTGAAGCATACGTTCAAACATGGTGAATCACCTCGAATTTCTTTAAGAGCTAAAACTCTGTGCAATTACTCAAAACTTCAAGAAATTCTAAACTCTAGTAATCAGCAAACAACCATTTCTAATCTATTTGTAATAGAGTGAATCAAATACTTAGATTCAACATTGTAAGGATTCAACGTTTTATAAGTTGAATTCAATTTGCAATTTTATATTCAAATCTGAGTGTTGATTTGGGAAGGGTCCCCAAACTAAGTTGAGTGGTAGTTAGAAAGAAAGGTACTTTCTGTAAAAACTATATCTACCCGCTGTAAAGGCTGCTCCTCCTCAGTAAGGAATGAACACTAGTGGATTAGGTCTTGGAGAAGGTATCCAGGGACTGGAGGTAGGCTCAGGGTCGAACCAGAATAAAATTCAAGTGTTGAAGTTCTGAACTTTCGCTTTTAGCTTTTACTATTTCTATCTCATTCATCATTCTATCTCTGTTAAGTGTTTTGCTTGAAAAACCAATCCTAGCTGAGTCGAGTACTCAACAAGAGATTGTAGATAAACTATGCTAGTGAAGCTGAGTAGTTTATAAAGTTTTTATATCAACTCAGCATGCATAACTCAACACGAATATAAAAACTTAACTTGGTTAAATAAATTTTTATAAATCTTAAAAAGCAACCAAGATTCACATTCAAACCGCCCCTCTACGATTTTTTACAAGCTATTTAAGGACCAACATAGTGATATAATGGGAGTTGTACCTTAAGGCCTCTTGTTGAAGAGACACACTTATAAACCTCTTATCAGAGTGTAAGAATCGTGATACATAATGGCTGAGTGGTGTTATTCATGAAAAAGTCTAGTTCCAATATAGCTACAACTATTACATGAACTAACACTTAATCTGAGCTCAATAAACTAGATGGTAACGTGATGGAAGGAGTGTATTGTATTGGCTACTACTGCAGAACTGGATCAAGTCACAAGCACGTGACGTTCCAAGTATCGGGGGATCATACTCCATTGATAGAAAGCCCATTTGATAGTCTAGAGCTATCGAGTTGCATATGAGTTTCGAATTCGTTAGAAGAATTATCAATTTGTTGGACCGAATTAATAATTAAAGAGAATAAAGAGAAAATAGGGAAAAAAATGCACGGAGCTAAGCAAGGGAATTTTTTTTATTGTGAGTAGGCCCCAAATGAACATGAGATGTTCGGAGTGGGGCCTGTGTTGCTACCTTGCAAGCTGAAAACCTCGAGGGCTGCTAGCGCATGGGGATAGCCCGATAGTGCTGCCCAAGGTAGCTGTGAGTACGGGATTTTGTACTAGGTCTGTTATCCACCATTCCTGATGGAAATGTAGGAATAGCTATTCTCCAGATTTTGGAATACCAATTCCACAGGAATAACTATTCCTAACCTCAAAGTCCATCCAAAGCATGGAATAGGAATAGAGAGGGAATAGCTATTCTATTCCTCCAACCAAACACGAGGCACGCCAGACACTAGCAAGGCTAGCCAGGGGTTAGGCGAACCTTGCCAGACTCGCTGGCGAGGCTTGCCTCACCAAATTAGCTAGGTAAGCCTCGCTAGGGAGTTTAGCGAGCTCGTAAAACTCCCTGGCGAGCTTCTCCATTTCTGGCGAGGCTCGTCAACCAGTTTAGCGAGGTCGCCAAACTTTTTGGTGATCCCCCCAAACTTTTTTACCATTTTTGGATTTTCTGGGATTTTTCTATAAATAGTCTGACATTTTTGGATTAAGGGAGCTCAAAAATTCAGAGAAAATTCTCTTCTTCAGATAAAAAAAACACAAACAAATAGTTTCTTTTCTTTTAATATTTTCTTGGATCCAAAACACATTTGGATCCCAAATCTCTTCATCTTTTAATCAAATTTGTTCATCTATTTCTTCAAATATCCTCAGATATACTCGGGTCTAAAACAAATTTAGAACCCGAGTCTGATTATCATTTGGATAAATAAACACTTATTTTTCCACATTAAACTACAATTAAATGAAAACAAACGAGGAACACTCCCGAGGATCAAACGGATAAGCCAAAGTATATTCATACTACAAGGGTAAGCCTCTAAGTTCCTAAGAACTGCTAATTCCATGCTCATCTTCTGCTTCATCTCTTTCTGATCTTTATTTGTGGGCCTAGGAATTATTTT
>CATIWQ010566463.1:0-23651 GCA_949673415.1 Euphorbia schlechtendalii | reverse complement strand
CCGAGGTTTTGTAATTTTAATCTTTACTTTTCCTCATTTATTTATCACCTTATGTATGGATTTATCGTTTTCCAAATATGTGTGAATCATGCATCATAAACTCGAAAACGACATAAGTGTGAATATGCACAATTAAGAATTACGATTTTCTTTAGGTGTAATATAATGTGATCCAATAAGAAGTAAGCAACTTATCTCGAACCTGAATCTCTATGTCTTAGTGGGCCATCCCCCGGACGTTAAGCCTCACAGAACTCTAATTCCTAGAAGAGATAATCCAAGTGGCGACTCTACATTGAGAGGCGGTGGATTCGGGTTTGACCAATCTGAAAATGTTTCCCGCTTTCTCTTTCAAACCTTTCCGGATCCATGACCCGGTACATTTTCATTTTCAACAAAAAAAACCCCAGTGGACAGCGCCTCTCATTCGCGCGCTCTCGGCCCATCACTCTCCATGTCGTCCACTCATAGTTAGTCTGTGAAAAACAAACATTATCCACTTGATATTTGTAATGCACATTCATTACAATAAAATTATTTGTTTAAGAACTAGACTTATAAATCTACAGTTTAGTAATGAAGAAACTTAATCATTGGAAAAATTCAAAGATGAACCTATTGTTCATTAAACCATATCATAAATTTAAAATTTGACAAATAATATGAGAATACAACACATCAAATAGCTATTGGGTTTGCGCTCATTACAAATATAGTCTACATGTGTCAATTTATAGAACTTCAACTCATTTTGATGTCGACATAAATTTCAATGTTTCTCATATAGGTTGTCGAAAATACACAAAGTTATCGTGGTTCATACTCATGTCACATGTTGCACTTGAATCAATAATCTATAAAGGATATGATTCCATCAGCAACATTGAGCATAGTACAATAAAATTCACTTTAGAATATATTACATGTAGCAGGTTGGGCTTAGTGCTCTATTGCACAACGCCTCTATCGTGGCAATTTAGCATATCACCTTCGTGATTTTACTATTTATTGCCTTTGTACCCATTAAATTTGTGTTTGAATGGTTTAAACCTATTTGCATTGTTCTTCTTCCCTTTTAGATATTCTAATGTAAGTTAGCATCTGTTGTCTTAAGAACTATCTCCTTAAGACTTTCCTTGTGTCAAATGCATTTAGGAAGAATCTTGGATATCAGAAGAACTGTTTCTACAGTTTCCAAAAAATGTTTAACTACATCAAACGAACTAATTCTACAAGAATGAGTAAAGTGCACCACATATGCTACCACTCAAAGTGAAGAACCGATCACTAGTTAGAACTTCTTTCAATTTAGTGATCAAATTTGACATGTCTCTCTTACATGAATTGCAACATTTATATCACTAATAGCACTAAGAAAAATCATACAGGTCATTGAACTTTTCCTCCCCCATGAAAGAAACAAATTCTTGTCATGCCTGAGTTGGTTTGTGCCACTCTCTTTGAACTCATACACAACATTGTTCAAAGTAGGACTCTTTATTCATCAAGCACAAACTCAAACTTCAACCTCAGATAACGTAATAACTATCATTAAGAATCTAAGTCTACTATAAATGAATTCGTAGCAGAAACCATTACTGATATTCTTTAATCAGTAACGGTGAGACTAAACACGTATAATAGGATTTAAGTCAATTATATGAGAAATTGTGTGTTAATTACTATAGGCTTGAATACAAACTTTCCAAGAAAATGTAAGCATTAACCCCAGTATTAAGAAAGATATAAATACCCCATCATTCACCAAATGAAAACACTAGCATTTAATTCAGTTCGATTCACCTTACAATAGTAATTTTATGTATTTTTATTGTTTGTTATAGTTCCTTTAACTATAATGTGTATCATTAAATGCACTTTGGACATGTTGTCGTTGATTAGTTCACATTACTAATGACATTCAATGATAAGTATTGGATAACTTTATCATGCATAATTATTGAAACTAATTTGGGATTCAATAGGGCATATGAGTCCTAAAAGTTTTATTAAGGATTTTTAATATATTGTGTATTTTATATGTCTTTAAACAAGTATAAAGTGTAAAATAATTAAAAGTTATATAAATCAAATAAATCACTTAGATTAAAGCACAATAAAACACAACTTCGAAACTATTCAATAACAAAACATGCATAAAATTAGTTATTCAAAAATATAAACAAACAAACACATATTTATGATACTAAACAAATGACATTGACTTATATTATCAACTGCCACATAATATACTTAACATTGGTATTTATTTTACGTCTTATTAGAATTAAATTATACACTATGTATTATAAATCCAAAAATTACAACAACATCTACTATGAAGTTCATAATGATTACCCTAGGTCAACTCATTAGATCTAGAGTTCTTTCTTTTGATCTAACTTGGTGATAACAAATCAAATTATTTTAAAAAGAACCCGAATGTCCAATTATTACATAATTTGATCATTCAATAATTTGATTATTCAAATAAAATGAAAATTAAATTTGTAAAACCATGTTTTACAAAATAATAAAATCAATACATACAAAAATTGCATTTCTTAATGCAATACAATAAAATAATACACTATGTATTATATATAAATTTATTAAGTAAACTTTTGAGAATCAATTTTCTCAAGTTCCTCTTAGCTCTTTTCCACTGAATAGATGCTCGGGATTATGTGGGGTTTGCATTATTACTAACAATCTACAACATATATCAAAGGTCAATGTTAAATATTATATAAATAATTAACTTAAATATATTACCAAAATTTATTTATATAATTTATAACACATATAAATTAAAGTTTAATTATCAAATAAATAATCAACAAAAACATATTTTGTCATCTTTTATATTATTCACAAATATAAAATAATTTAATCATCATATAAATGGTTGATTATTTAAGCATATTACTAAAAATACTTAATTAAACTTATATAACACATATATAATTCAAATAATTATCCCACAAACAATTAAAAGACATAAATATATTACTCAAATATATTCAATCACATTATACCTCACATGTATAATTAAATTCAACCATTATATAATAATTAATTTGGATATTAATGACATTATATTCATCACCGTCGACGTGCTTGCTTTGTACTGAAATTGGACTTCCATAAGGCTTTCGATTGTATTTCATGGGTATTTCTTGATGCGGTTTTGACTAAGATGGGATTCGATAATAAATGGATTTCTTAACTTCGTGGTTGTCGCCACAACTCGACCACTTCAATTTTGGTAAACGGCACCCCCGGTTCACCAATAAATATTCAGAGGGGGGTCAAACAAGGGGATCCATTGTCCCCGTTCATCTTCGTACTTGCAGTGGAAGGACTTAAACAACTTATTGATGCAAGTATTCATGAGAGTTGTTTCCGGGTTTTAAAATTGACAATAATTTACCGAATACATCTATCTTGCAATTCACGAATGGTACCATTTGTTTCTTACCGGTGGATGTGTCTTTAATTCAGCCCTTTATTCGTATTCTTCGGTGCTTTGAATTGATTTCCGGGTTGAGAATTAACTTCCACAAGAGTTCTTTGATTGGCATTAATGTTGATGATTCCACCGTTTGCGCATGTGCTTCAAGGCTTGGTTGTAAGATCGAGAAATTCCCTGTAACTTACCTTGGTGCTCCTCTAAGCTATAAACATATTAGTAGCAGAAATTGGGAGCCTTTAGTCGGAAAATTTCAGTCCCGTTTGACTAATTGGAAAGGTAAGTGTTTACCGTATGCGGGAAGGGTGATTCTCATTAAATCAGTGCTCTCTTCTCTCTTGGTTTATTTGTTATCATTGTTTCAAATTCCGGCGGGAATTGATAAGAAATTAGTGTCTATAATGTGAAATTTTCTATGGCGAGGTTAGGGGAGAGCATTGGTCGGTTCGGTCCAAGAACCGAACCGAACCAAATAAATCAAAAACCAAATAACACACTAATTAGGAACCTAATACCGAACCTAAATATTTCGGTTCGATTCTATTCAGTTCCATATAAAACCAAATTGTATTTCCATAAAAAAAATTTAACTATTTTTTGGGATAGCAAAGTTAAAAATGTAATAATTATTTTCATGTTAAAGAATTGACTATTGTTTGAGAAAACAAAATTTAATTTAACAATCATTATAATAAGAAATTAAACAAATATATAAGGAATGAACACAACCACTAACATGCAAAACACTTTTTCCATCTCAATAACCAACCATATAAGATATAAAAAAATTATATTATGAAATCTTGAAAAGAATAAAACGTGAATGAACCGTAAAAATAGTAAAGAATCTTAATTTTTTTAATTAGGCTAATTAGGTTCGGTTCTCGATTTATTTGGTTTTTTTCTCAAAACCGAGAACCGAACCTGAAACCAAATTACCAAAATATTAGAACCAAGAACCGAACCTAATTAGTTTGGTTTTGTCCGTTCGGTTCGGTCTGATCTGGTTCTCAGGTTCTATTCGGTTATTTAGGTTTCTTGCTCTCCCCTAGGCGAGGTGATGCAAATATTGTTGGAATTTGCAAGGTTAGTTGGGACACCATCTCCCCACCAAAACACATTGGCAGAGTATACATCGCAATTTTAGACTTATGAATTGTAGTTTGCTTTTTAAGAGATTATGGCGCCTTCGGAATGTGAATGATGAGTCTTTATGGACTATTTTTTATGCTAAAAGGCATGGCTTCTCTTCATGGTGGGACATCTTGGAGTTTGACCCTTTTAAATTATCGCCGATATGGTTAAATGTGATGAGCAACTGCTGCCGTTTCCAGCCATATTGGAACTTTTTTATCGTCAATTATAGGGTCTGTTTGGGCAGCGGGATTTCTACTCGGTTTTGGCAAGACAATTGGACTTCTAGGGGATCTTTGAAACTTCCTTTTGATGACTTATGGCACCTTTGCATTTAGAAAAGTGGGAGCGTTGAGCAAGTGTGTGTAAAATTATTTGGCGACTTAAATCTTGGGCGGCTGATTTGGCATCGACGCCTCCATCTAGACGAACGCAACCGGGCTATGGAGCTAAAGAGAGTGATCTTTGAATCAGTCCCCTCCCTCTTTCCGACGTTAGATTTCGACTCCTTGAGCTCCGTTGAATTCCATCCACTATTCTCCTCTAATGCTAACGGGTTTCTCTGGAATTTGGGAACAAGAGGAGCTTACATGGCTGCCTCTTTTTGCTCGGGGTTTTATGAGAGTGACAATTGGTCGAATCCTCAAGTTTCGTTTGGGTTGATTTGGAATACATGCATGCTACCGAGAATCGGTTTTTTTGGTTGGCTATTGTTTCATAGAAGAATCACAACTAAAGAATTCTTACTTAGCCCTGGTTGCGCATAATTATCCGATTCAACTTGTCCATTTTGTGATGAGAGCGAATCGATAGATCACTTGTTGTTTTTTTGCCGAGAAAGTTGGTTATTATGGAATAGAGCTTTCCGTTGGGCTGGTATCTCGTTGGCTGTTCCAGGTCATGTGTATGATTTTTTATTGATTTGGAGATCTCTCTTCAAAAAGGGAACGCATAGGGAGTTTGGCACGACTTTATGGTTTTCGATTGCTTGGAGCATTTGGAAGCGAATGAATGAATTTGTCTTCAACGGAGTCCGCGGATGTCAAGAGCTATTTCAAGCTAGCGTCCACCAATGTTGGTTTTTCTTCAAGATTAGGAAAAAAACATATTTCATTTTTGGTGAACGATATTTTATTAGACGCTAGCTCTATTTGTGTATAAACCTTGTAATTTATTTGGGCAACTCACGTTTTGTGATGCGCTAAAAAGAGGGGTAGGTGTTTTGTAGGTAAGCGACTCGCATCAACCTAGTTGGGACGAGCGCCCCGAAATTTTCACCTATCCCAAACTTTTTCCGAAGAAGAGACACACTGTCTCTTCTGAAGTTTTAAAAAAAATGTAACTAATACAAATATATGAAGAAAATAATAATCAAATTAATCAACATATAAAAAATTTTTAATTATTTTGCAGTAGGTTCTAAATTACTTTCTTACCAATAGAAAATATTTTAAAAATTCAGAAACTAATTTTTCATAATTTTTAAGCATTTATTAACACAAAATAAATGAAAAACAATATTTTCTGAATCTCAAAAAATTCTGAAAAAATCATCATTAAATCCAAAAAATATGAAAATAGGGGGGAGAAAAATTTCGAAGCAATCCGACATCTTTTAGAAGATGAAAATAAGGAAAAACAAACCAGCCATCAGGTGAGTGCCATGTGGTAGTCAATGCGTTGACTGGCACGTGGCAACCTTCCATTGGCCGGTCAACCTGAGATGGTTGACCGGCTGCCACATGATAGTCAACACGTTGATTGCCACGTGGCACACTATCATTGATCGGTCAACCTTGGAAGGGTTTACCGACCGTTACATGGCATGCCACATGTCACGCCACCATACACGTGGAACAATCACATTACGCCACGTGGTGTCTGTTAAGGCCCGGGCCACGTGGCGCATGCAAGATGCGCCATGTGGTGAACTGTCCCTGCGTGCCAGGGATAGTTATCCGGTAAGTGTGGCACACGCGCAGCCTTGCCGGCCGATTCTGGCTACCGGACTTTGAAAGACCTACTCATTTTAGTGTTCCGAGTTTGTTGGCGTGATCCGTTTTACGAAAAAAATGAATGGAAATTTTACGTTTAAACAAAACAACGCGAAAAACGAAACTTCTTCCGGCCAAAACACATAATTTCCGGCAAAAAATGAAACCACAATGATTCTGATCATTTTTAATCACTAAGATTGTAGAATAATGACAGAAACTTCGCCTGAACACTTATAATTCGTTAAAAACGCTCCAAAAACACAAATTTTTAACCATTTTCACACGTTATTCGCGTTATTCATGAAAAACACGAAATCGAATTCCAAAAACAAATTTTCCAGAATTTCAAAATGTGTAGAAACATATTATCACATAAAAATTATTGCAAAAACAACCCCTCTCATGATAAAATTGATGGAAAACGTAAATAGAAACGAATTTGGTACTTACCTTTTTCGTATGCCCAAGATCGAAGAACACCGCATTGAATATCGAATCAGATCCATCTCACGATTTTCTGGAGTATGGATATGTATCCACAACTTCTGCAACGACAAAGATCGATAACGATCGATTTGCGATGTTTTCGTCGTGAGACGACAACCCGAGAGAGAGAATAGTTTGAAAAGAAAATGATAATGAATTCGATTCACTAAAAAAATTGTTCACGTCAATTTCATACATTGATATATAAAATAGAAATTTGATTGATTACAATTAAGTCCTTAAAATCTTGATTATTTGCAATTAATTCTTTAAGTTCTATGATATTTCAATTTAGTCCAAATAACTAAATTGAATTGGATCCTTTGATTCGATTGACCCGCTCACAGGCGGACCGAGCATTTCCAACATAAAGGAATTTTCAAAAAGTTATTATCTAATTATTTTATCGAAATTGTTCATTTTTTGAACTGGCTCAAGTCGGAACCGGAGGAAAATATAAATTTAGAGAAATTATTAATTTAAAAAAATATTAGTTTAAAAGTATTAATTTATAAAGGTTTTATTGTAATAAAATTGTAAAATAGAAAAAAAAATTTAAAAAGTTATATTGATAATTTTAATTGACATTGAAAATAAATAAAAATATGAAAGATACTTAAAAACAAATAAAGGAAGTAACTAAAAAAAGTAAAAGTGCACAAATAAAATTGAGAATAACGAAAAAAAAAAGAATAAAATGAAAAAAATGGATGGACTAAAATATTGCACATATTTTCTCATTTGTGTTTTGCTCTCTAATCTTTCACTAATAGATTTATATTAGTTCTTTGAGCATTGTGAAACTACACTAGATTATAGTCTAAACCACACGTATTAGTTTTTTTTTTATTTTGTTTCAATTTTTAAGATATAATTCTCTTAATTTTTTTTGTCTCTCCAACCAAAAACTAAAAACATAACATTTTATGGCAAGTTAATGCACTTATACTAAATTGAAAAGCTCGTGTATAAACAAATTAGTTAACCAAAACGTGGTAAGTGTTGAAGATGTGGTGTTATCTCGTATTGGTAATAAATAATCATAGAGATTGGTATATAAATGAAGCATATTAAGCTTTAATACAGATCAATTGATTTTGTGTTAGATGAGTTTAACCCTACTTGTATCCTCCCTCAAGCTATTAATTCCAACACTCTTTGAAATTCATGGATTCTCTAGAGCAAAAAAAAAGTCTGACAACTAGAAGATTCTATGTTAGTGTTTCATATCATTGTGGAATTTAGGCTAGCGGAAAGACTAGATTCATTGTTGACCTTGAGCCTTCGGGGAAATAAGTCAAGGAATGTTTGGCAAGTAATAACTAGTCCAGGTTCAGTTACACTTGAGAGGGAGTGTTGGAGATGTGATATTATCCTACATTGTTAATAAAGAATCACAAAAAGTAATATATAAGTGAAGTAGATTAAACCTTAATACAAATCAATTTATTTGTGTTAGATGAGTTCAACCCTATTTATGTACTCATTCAAACTGTCAAATCCAACATTCTTCGAAATTGTTGAATTCTCAGCCAGCTGAACATATATTTTGCTAAAAATATATTATCAAGGATGGAGTAACTTTTTGGTTTCCTAATAATCATAAAGACCTAGTTTGGGGTTAATATATTACAAACGAGTAACAAGTACTCCATTCATTTCAAAATAACGGTCGCTTTTAGGTTGTTTGTTCAAGATAACATTAATTAAAGTAATAAAAATACTGTTTTACCGCTATGATTTTTTGAAAGTTATTTGATACTTTTTTCTTTTATCATTTTCAATATGTATTAAATAAAAGTAAAATAAATAAAATTTTAAAAAATATACATTGAAATTCTAAAAATACAATTATTTAAAATTTTTCTGAAGATCTAAAGTAACGGATTTATTTAAATGGTGTTCGTACTTTTTAAATTATTCTTGTAAAAATAGTGATTTTAGTTTCGTCGCTGTCAGGCTTGTATTTAATTAAAATCTCGAGCAGAACGTTTATTTGACTTTAATCACATCATTGTACAATCACTTTAAAAAATTACTTGATTATAGCGACCACAGAAACTGCACCCTTTAATTCATTATTAAATAATTTGTCGTTTTGTTAGTAAATATTAAAGGTATGACGCATGCAATGATGGTTTGGTGAACATTACTACTCCATTCAGCCTTCTTTAGTTCTTTTACTTTCTCTAGCTTTTTAATTATATACTCCTCTCTGCTGTTAAATATTATCATTTTGAAGATAACAATAAATTGAATAAGTTAATTTATTAATTTATCTTTTAAAAATTATTAACTTTATTTTCAAGATCTCATTAATATATTTAAATATTAATTTTTATGTTATTCGCATCTTGTTATTGGATATTAAAATATAATCATCTTGAAAGTTGAACAAATTAATAGGGGTAGAAATGGAAAATTTAAAAAAGAGACCGCAAAATCCTTTCAAAACTACAATAGTTGATAGACGGAGGAAGTACTTTATTTTATTTCTAAATTTAGCTAATGCATTTTCCTTATTTAATTTATATTGTACTTAAGTTAAATACGATTATGTGACGGAAAAATAACAAATTCATAATGTAAACATTTTTTATAAACACGTAGATGATAAATAAATTATTTTAGTACAATATAAAATCTAAATCAATTTTGACAAACAAATCTTAATGCTGGATAATATAAGTATTAGTTAATACAAAACCTTTAACCTTTAACGCAAATAAATGAAATTTTTGTTTTAAGTATAACAATTTTTAAATTTCTTAACGTGGATTGTAGTAGTTAAACACATTTATATAACACAAGTAAAATTAAATCTTAGCTACTATTTAGGTCCGAACATAACACATTACCGTACAACGACGTATTATTCATAACTGATTAGATTCCTTCATTTTTTAAACATAAATAAATGTGAAGTCTTAGATTTCTTTTATTCAGAATTATAATATATTCAATTAAATATCTTTTAATAATAAATAATTATGAAATTAAAATTCAAATAATCATGGATCAATAGTTTTTTCAAATTTTTTATTAAAATTAATAATATTGAATCTTAATTAAAAATGAATGAATACTTTGATATGTTAAAATGAATTGGATTGAACGGTGTTGAATTGAATAAATAGTTATATAAGTTTAAATGAGCATAATTATACGCATAGAAAAGGCTCTGTTTTAAAAGGTGGCCGTGTAGGCTGGGTTTAGGCGGGGGTTTTTAGGAACACCGTCACGATTTTATATAATCGAGTGGTCAAGGTGAAAAGTGTCGTCAAAACTCAGAAGCCAAAGATTAGAAAAGTGTCGCCAAAACCTCAAAAAGTGTCGTCAAAGCCCCAGATGTTGTTACATGAATTTTTAATTTTATTATGTAATATTTTATGTGTTAGTTAAGTTCATTATTCTTATTTATTAATAAATATTAAATATTTTAAAATATAAATCTTATTCTTCAAAAAAAATTATTAATCTTTCGAGTCCCCGCTTAAACCCCGACTAATCTTCAATTAATCCCCGCATAGATTCTCGGCGTGTCTAGCGCATTTTAAAACAAGGAGAAAATGACAATAGAAGAAGAATTAGGAAAGTTAAAAATTGAGGTACCAGAAGATATATTTTGGGAATTATTAAACTGTAGTAGGTGTGATGATATGCATATATAAAAGGAAGCTTTTGCGTCCACAAAAAAAGGTGGCTTAAATTCATTGAATTAGAGACAAGCAGAAGAATGGCGAAAGAATTGAGAGAGCCATTGGTGAAAAAGGAATTGTACGAGAACTGCCCGGGTTGCAAAGTTGATAAACTCAAAGAGTCAAGAACCGGTCTGCCCATTCGAGAACTCGTCTCCATATGGATCGTTGTGCTTTGTACTGGTAACTAACTTTTCCCAACAACACAAAATTGTCTCTGCTTTTTCTCCATTGCGAATTTTTCTGTTAGATTTAGGAGCGATATAATTTACAGAAATATATATTTTCGATTTTATAGCTTGTTTCATTATCTGTAGAAACTACAATATCAAAAGTTGATCCCTAAAAGCTCATCGAAAATCTGATTTGCTGTATAATTTTGTTGTTGTAATTTGTAAACATGCAAATCTGATCAATTTTGTCGCTAATTGTATTTTTAGCGACTCCAGTTTTGGTTTTGCTGATATACTTGCTTTCTGGCACCAATATTTTCTGTTTCGAATTCTTTTGTTGTCAATTCTTACAGATTTGTTGCCAAATCTAACAGTTTTTTTTAATTATCTTTCTTTCGTTTTTAGCTATACAATGATGTATTAAGCCAAAAAAATTTTGATTATTCATTATTATATCGTACAACCAGGTTTAATTTTCTTTGTTTCTTACAGCACTCCCTATATCATCGCTGTTTCCATTTCTTTACTTCATGGTAAGTGTATTTATTTTTTTTTGAAAAACTGGTAAGTGTATTTATTAATTAAACTAGTATTTATCTTTCCCATGATCTGAATGATTATATTGTTTTAATTAATCTAGATTCTAATATATAGGCTTTTGATGGTTAGTTCTTTTAATATGTCCCATGTAATAGGCAAAAACGCTAGAAAATGACCCTTCATGGGTCAAAGCATAATTTTGATTAGCGTTTGGATCTGCGAATATAGAAAACATGAAAGAGGAGAGTGGAATTATTTGTGGTGAGTGATGAGGTGGGGCTAGGTAGTAACCGCAGCTGTTGGGCTTTGAGGGTTGATGGGCCTTAGAGGGGCCCAATAAGGCTTCAATTCTTGTGCAAAATTTTTGATCAAATAATCGCAGGTTAGGGACTTCAATATTGCGAAACAGGAAGAAGACATCGGGTCTTACGCTGGATATATTGGTAAGTTTATACCCCTCTTTATTCTTCACACAATTTCTTGCGTGATTGCTAATAAATCCCCTCATTGTTTTGAAGGGTCTTCATTCATGCTTGGCAGGGCTCTGACATCTGTTTTCTGGGGATTAATCGCTGATCGTTACGGTCGAAAACCTGTCATTATTTTCGGGACTCTTGTCGTGTAAGTATAACTATTTCATAATCAACTCTAATTTTTTTCTCTGCATTTCTTTTCAGAAAATATTATTTAGTCTACTATGTGCCCATGATAATTGGCTTTTATCTCAGGGTTATATTTAACACTCTGTTCGGCCTTAGCGTAAATTTTTGGATGGCTGTTAGTACACGGTTTCTTTTGGGTAGTTTGAATGGTTTACTTGGACCTATCAAGGTACGGACGTGGAATGTATATAATTTATTTCGAGTTATACTATTATTATGAAATGGAAATTTAAGAAAGTTTTGTTTATTTTGTTATATGGTGAACATAACTTATCCTTGTGTATTTATTGAACATAGGCTTATGCAGCTGAAATTTTTCGAGAGGAGCACCAATCTTTAGGAATGTCAACTGTAAGCTCCTCGAATGACCAATTTCTTTTTCTTTTTTTTTTGCTGAATCATCAGAAATTTCTTGTGAATGAACGTTCTTAAATGTGAACTGATACGACATATCTTTTGTTTAGGTGAGTACTTCGTGGGGTATAGGGTTGGTCATAGGCCCGGCACTAGGAGGTTTTCTTGCCCAGGTATGTTAATTTTTAAATTAAAATTTTCTCATTTTAGGCAAATATGTATTTTGTGTTTAATCTTTGAAATTTCAGCCAGCAGACAAATATCCGCACATTTTTTCTAAGGAATCGTTGTTTGGGAGGTTAGTGATTTTCAACTTGGCTTTCTTAGTCAAACTTTGGGTGAATTGATCAATAATCAGTTTAATGGTAATAAAATAAAATGCAGGTTTCCGTACTTCCTACCGTGCTTGTGTATTTCTGTTTTCGCATTAGGAGTGACCATTGCTTGTTTCTGGCTTCCAGTACGTATCTTCTTTGATTTTTCTGTAATTTTGTAATATTTTTATTAATTCCTTTGCAAAAGTTTTATGCGACACCAATTTACTGATATTCCATAGAATCATATTTCAGTCTATTCGGTCCATGTTCTTCCCCCGTGTTTAAATTAAACTTAAATTGGTAATAAAGTATAACTCGGCTTTATAGATGTGTCTGAATTCTGAAATGAGCTACATATTGTACACCAAAAAGTCAAAATCGGGTCAAATGGTCTCGAGTGTACTAAGTCATGGGCCAAATAATACAAATAATAAAGGGTAAAAGGGTGATTGCAAAAAGAAAATAAATAAAGTAAAAAGGATCCTGATGGATATCATACTTCTTTAAGACTTACTTATTTTTGGCTCTTATACTATCATACTTCTTTGCCCCTATCACATTGTTTTGACTAGAACTGAGCATGGGTTGGGTTCAACATAATCGGGATTAGCTAAAAATTTTGTAGCTCAAGTCTGGCTCAACTTGTAAAAAATAATTATCGATCTAGGACCGGACTTTTTACTACTAAAACCAAACTCATCCCGAACATTATTATTCTATTTTTTAAAATTTTATTATACATCATGCCAAAATACTAGATACTTTCATTTCTTTGCCCATGTAGATTGGTAGAGTACATATTAGGAATGTGAATGTAATCTATATCGGTTTTGCAGGAAACACTGCATAAGCACGACAACAATAGTGAGGACGACTCGGTTGATGATATGGAAACTGCATCGATTGGGTCTAAGGGAACTGAAAAGAAATCCAATAGTGAAGGACTTGTAAGAAACTGGCCCTTAATGTCATCCATCATTGTTTACTGTGTTTTCTCACTTCATGACATGGCTTACACTGAGGTATTTTTCTATTCAAATTGTATTAACTCTAATAATTTTAAACTTTTTAATAACGTATTCGATCACTAGATGTGTAGCATATGCATCATATGATTACGTTACTCGATCGGTGTTTCTTCAGATATTTTCGTTATGGGCTGTGAGTCCTAAAAAATATGGCGGCCTGAGCTTTTCAACGGAGGATGTCGGCCAAGTCCTTGCTGTTACAGGTGTGCAATAATTATAATCCTCATTTATAACCCAACACGCGAATTAACGAGAACTCTGTAATATTTGATTACCAGGCTTCAGCCTTCTTATCTTTCAATTTGCATTGTATCCATATATGGAAAGGATCTTCGGCCCTATAACGATATCTCGGGTTGCTGGGGTACGTAACAAGAAGTAAATTATATATCATGGAATTCTTTGGAATATTAATTTATTATTGGTACATTTACTTATGTGCAGGCTATATCTATACCGTTGTTGACGAGTTATCCATTTATCGCCATGTTTTCGGGGTTCACCCTCAGCATTTTGCTGAATTGTGCTTCAATTATAAAAATTGTCCTATCGGTATATGCTTTAACTTTGAAGTATCTCTTTCCCCGAATTCACTTTGCAGTGAAGTTAGTAGTGTCCCAATTTCTATATCCAAAATATCACCTCTTTTCATCACACGTTGTTAATGCTCTTCTGCATCAAACAGGTGTCGATTGTTACGGGTTTGTTCCTTCTGCAAAACCAGGCAGTGGTAAGATTCTTCGGTTTTTATGTTGTGTTATTCAGTTGTGTATTAGTATTACTATTTTGTGCATGATACACAAAAGAACCTACTGCCCTTTTGAAGCTAAAAAGCAATAATGCCTTAGAACAATATTTTAATGAAATTAGTTGTTGAAAATGGCACACTTCAGGAACAACGCCATAGAGGAGCTGCTAATGGTATCGCTATGACCGGAATGTCACTTTTTAAAGCAGCTGGTCCAGCCGGAGGTGGTGCAATGTAAGTGTCCTCATAATTTTACGGTCATTGAATTCAGTTCAACTGAATATAATGCACACAAAAAAATCTGATTCTAATTGAATTGAGTTCTTTCGCAAATAAGAGTTCCAAACACACCAATAAAGATTTTTTATGTCATTATTAAAAAACATCAGATAACCTATGTGATATTTTGATGTTAAAACATAAGTTAATTCCCGAATTTCGGTGCTTGCAGTTTCTCATGGGCACAAAAGCGTCAACACGCTGCTTTCCTTCCAGGTACGGTCATATTCTACCTAAATATATATACTCCCTCCAGTTTTTTTTTTACTAGTTCATTTTGCAAAATTTTGAAAATCCAAAACACTTGTCATTCTCAAAATTTTATTCTATGTTTGTTTTCTGTCATTCTTCCGAGTCCACCCTCATTTATTCATATGCTATTTTCAGGAGAGAATTGGATTTGATACATTAAATTGAATTAAATATAAGGGTAAATTGGTATTTTAATACCCTTATTAATTGATTTTTTTGATAAATGTAAAATGTGCAAGACACAAATAAAAAAAATCGGAGGGAGTACAGTATACCACTGTAGGATAGAAAAATATAAGACTATTTCAATGGATTGTGATAATATATGATTTTTTGGTAAATATGCAGGTGATCATATGGTGTTCTTTATTTTGAATGTGGTGGAGTTAATTGGTGTACTTATGACTTTTAGACCTTTCCTAGTTACTAGGTAGCTTTAATTTAAATCTCATGCTACTGTTATAGAAAAGGCATTTTCATTTAATTACTTCATTGTATTGATATACAAATAATGATTTCCGAGAAACATCAACATTTTTGTTACATAGATAGCAAAATATATACTCCGAATGTAACATGAACATATGTTGCTAAATAAAACAAAAATGTCTTTGAGTTTTATTATTCCAAAAAGTGAATTCATTTGTTTGCTATATTTAGTTAGTTAGTTGTTTGATTTTTGTGTTATACATGTATGTTAAAAATTTAAGAAAATTTCCTAATGATCGTTATGTAACGAGACTTTAATTATACCAAGTTGTAATATCCCGCATTTGATTGTTTCGTTATCCCCTAAAACCAAACCAAGTCTTCTCGGCAAATTTTATCCTCACTCAACCCTTTAAGGTCTGTAATCCTAAAAATCATTTAGTTCAATCACAAAAATGGACTATTGAAAAGAAAGAATCTTGTTGGTATACGCGGAACTAGCTAGCAAATCTTTTAAATACCCGCTACAAAGAAACTTGTGGTTTGAGGAATATATCTTCCTAATTGGTCTCATTAGCTTCAACAATTGTGATTAGCCAAAAAATTTCATCGAATGCACTTCAAAGCTTAAACCCAACCAAAAATTTCTACTTCTCCAAATCCCAACGTAGCTCCTCGAAGTCAAAATCCATTAATGGTACCGGCAAAAAAATTTTTGAAGAAAGGATTATGATTGCATAAAGATAGCAAATCTACCATATAATCCGGAGGTGAGATAACAAATCAACCGCTTGAAAAAAGAGAAATTATCAAAAATGACCTGTTTTACTAGCAGACTTTCCGCCAAAATTTTGGCTTATTACTTTTTTGTTCCAAAACTAATTCAAAAAA
Organism: Euphorbia schlechtendalii; assembly: GCA_949673415.1. Taxonomy (NCBI): domain Eukaryota; kingdom Viridiplantae; phylum Streptophyta; class Magnoliopsida; order Malpighiales; family Euphorbiaceae; genus Euphorbia; species Euphorbia schlechtendalii. The sequence continues at coordinate 7,191 of CATIWQ010566463.1, read as the reverse complement.
ATTTTTGTACGCTCCATTTTCCCTTTTTTTCTCTATAAATGCTTCCTAATTAACCTCTTCACATCCTTCATAATTGATCTGTACGATTTCTCTTCCTTTTGCTATGTTTTCAAATTCTAACCTAATCTCAGCTCGTGTTCGTCATTTTCTTTCTTCCTACAGTATGTAATTTCGTTTTCGATCTTCTGTTGATTCTCCTCTGTTACATACGGTTTGTCTTCTCCTTTTTTTCATTTTTCACCATATTTCGATCCTTTTCATTATAGTTATATGGCACTAAGAAAGTTTCGTGCTAGAAGAAAAGCCATGTTGTTCCAAAGAATGCATCAAAGACAATGAAGTCTGCTTCAACTCCTTCGAAGGCTGGTACATCAAAAGAAATGGAGGAGACACTTGAGGTACTTTTTCATTTTCAAATTGTCTTTTATTTGTTTTCTACTTTTGAAATTTGATCAATTCAGTCATTTGTATAGATCTGGTATCTATCTGGTATTTGTGTTTGTTTTGTAAGTTTGTTCTATAATTCTTGCATCTATCTAGTATTTACACGGTATTGTGCTTGATTTTACAATCTAGTTTCTATCCGGTGTTTGTGTTTGTTTTTGTAAATTTGTTGTACATATCTGGTATCTACCTGGTCTTTTTCTTGTTTTTTACAATTTTTGTTATAACTTTGTTCTTATATATATTACAAGTGAGTATCTGGTATGTATCTGGTATCTAGCTGGTATCTCTCTAGTTTTTAACTTGTTTTTGTAAATTTCTTGTAAATATCTAATATTGATATGGAATTTTTCTAGTTTTTATATTTTTGAATAGTTTTTTCTAGTAATAATTTGGTATTATATATGTTACAAATGAGTATCTGGTATTTATCTGGTAACTAGCTAGTTTTTAACTTGTTTTTGTAAATTTCTTGTAAATATCTGGTAAGGATCTAGTATTTTTCTAGTTTATAAGTTTTTGAATAGTTTTTTCTTTGATCCATGTGTATATTTGACTTTTTTTTAATTCAAAATGTTTGCAGCTTTATGAGTTGGTGTTCCCGCTCGCTTGATTTGGCATACTGGTGTTAAATGCTCCTCCAATATTGAACTGTTTGATAGTCAGGGCTCCTTTTCTGAAATGAACACTTTTTGCATGTAATCGATCAAATTTTGATGTATGTTTGAACTTTTACTAGAATACAATTGTTGTATATAGAATTTTTTTGTCATTTAAAAATCAATTGAAAGCAATTTTTGCAGCTATTTTGTGTGGTTTGAGTAGTTAAAGACCTACAAATCTGGTGAAAATGAAAGCAATATATTTTATAGGTTCAATTTGGTAAGAACATGGTAGTAGTCTAATATTGATAATGAGAAAACATAATTTATAATGATTTTTGAAGTGATTGACAACAAGTTTCTATTCGAATATGTATAATTTTTAATCCACAAAGATTGCAAGACGGAATGTTCATCTTGAGAATGTTGTACAATGGCTGGATTATAAGAAAAAAGTTTTCTTTCACGTTGAATGTCATTCTCCTCTTCATCCATCACGATCATATCATCTTCTTCCTCTGTTGTGGAACCTAACCAAGCAAGTGAGATAACATGTAAAGATGAGAATTAGAAAAATGGTATAGAGCTAGTAGGAAGTTGGTATTTGAACAATTTTTCAACAAAATATCTTCATTCATGCTTGATTTATTTACCAATAATGTATATATTAATTTAAAATCGCAGGAAAAGGACATCAAGTTCATGTAGAAACTAACAGTGTTGAAAGCTTGTTAAAATTACATGAGTTTATAATCAATACCGGCAGTCTACTAGCGATATACCAGTATACCAGGAGTATATCAGTTTAAAATAACTTGCTTTAAAAACATGAAAATACTAGCAGTATATCAGTAGAATACCAGCAGAATACTAGTTTGACATTTTAAAACTTGTTAAAATGTAGAAATTGGACCAGTTACCAGCTGTATACAAGCACAATACCAGTTGGACATTTAATAACTTGCTAAAATGCAGAAATTGGATCAGCTACTAGCTGAATACCAACTGTATATCAGTAGAATACCAGTTGGACAATTAAAACTTGTTAAAATGCACAAATTGGACCAGTTGCTAGCTGAATACCAGTTGTATACCAGCACAATACCAGTTGGACATTTAAAACTTGCTAAAATGTAGAAATTTGATCAGTTACTAGCTGAATACCAGCTGTATACTAGCAGAATACCAGTTGGACATTTAAAACTTGCTAAAATACAAAAACTGGACCAGTTACTAGCTGAATATTAGCTGTATACTAGCAGAATACCAATTAGACATTTAAAACTTACTAAAATGCAGAAATTGGATGCATTTTGAAAATACTGGTACAGAGCTGGTAGGAATATGGTTTTTTACCATTATTAATGTGTAAGGTCTGAATTGAATTCAAAAAGGAGCATAATTTGTGTAAATAAATGCTTTAAAAACATGTAAACATTAGCAGTATATTAGCAGAATACCAGTTGGACATTTTAAAACTTGCTAAAATGCAGAAACTGGACCAGTTACTAGCTGAATACCAGTTGGACATTTAAAACTTGTTAAAATGCAGAAATTGGATCAATTATTAGATGAATACTAACTGTATACTAGCAGAATACCAGTTTGACATTTAAAGCTTGCTAAAATGCAGAAATTGGACCAGTTACTAGCTGAATACCAGCTGTATACCAGCAAATACCAGTTAGACATTTAAAACTTGCTAAAATGCAAAATACTAATAGTATACCAGCAAAATACCAGTTGGACATTAAAACTTGCTAAAATGCAAAATACAGCAGAATACCAGTTGGACATTAAACTTGCTAAAATGTAGAATACCAGCAGTTTACTAGCAGTATACTAGAATTTCAGAAATAAATTAGAGTATACATTCAACAATTGCAGTTCATTAATGTGCTTTGTGATTTGTGGGAGAGGAAAAAATGCAGGAACATATCACTGTTGATTTCCATGGCAGAATCTCCATCTGTAACTTGAAATTCTATCTTCAAATCTTCTGTGTCTTCATTTATTTTCAAGCTTTCAACTAAGACCTTTTTGAATTTGGAAAAACTAGAAGTTTGCGAAATTAAGATGCCAGCAACTTTGTAACCAATGAATTTAAGTATTCATTCCATGATCGGTAACAATAGGAATTCAATCCATTATGTAGGTTTTAGAAATCAAAATTCAGTTCGGTTTCTACTCAAACATATGCTTGTACTTCGAAATCAAATTATTTGAGATTAAAAACTCACTTGATTGTTGAAGATTTGATGAAATCGTGATTTGATCTTGAAGAAATCTAGATCTGCTACACTTTTTGTTTGAGAGAAAATTGAGAATTTGATGAAGAAGTTACGAAGCTCTGTTGATCGCGTGTTATTTTTTGAGTGATTCAGTCCTTATATATAACGTATTAATTGTAAAGAGAAAGTTTAATATTGGTATGGAATGAAAGTTTTGTATTAGAACTTAAACTCTGTAATTTTAAAAATTTTGTAGTGCATTTATAAAATTTGCCCTCACAAATATAGCAAAACAACCGTACAATCCGGAGGTGAGATAACCAATCAACCGCTTACTTGAATTATTGATTTCCCAACTTAGATTTAATAATCCTAATATCTATCCTGACTACTAATGCTATACGTAATGATAATTAGATTTTTATTTTCAATCATAAAATTATATAAATAAATTCAACAATTACAACAAAAATATAAGAAACAAAATTTTTAGCATGGGTATCATTAATAATCCTTATCGGGCCAGCCGATTTGATCTGTAAAACTGTATAACGTGAATAAATTTCGACCATGTTAATTAAAATAGTGGTAATTAGATAGAAAAACGTGTGATTGGTATAATATGAAAAAAAAAAAAATCGAGCAAGATACCAATTCAAAAGATATATACAAGACATAATTGTACCGTTTCTTTTTTTATTGGCAAATTTTATAAATGCATTAAAAAAAAGGAATCAAAATTACAACAGTACGCTAATTAATTAGCGAACTCTACCCATTTTAAACTTTCCAATTACCCAATGTACGATGTATATAAATCCTCTCTCCTCTCCAACAAACACGTGATTCCATAAGAGAAATGGCAAACCTCGATCCCATACTCAAAATTTTTTCTTTTTTCTCTCAATAAAAGATTGCAACAGATTTAGGTTTTCAAAAAGCAAATCACGATTTCTTCTTTTCTACATTAATCAAGTAGGAATCGTTAATTAAACTGAGCTTAATTAGTTTAAATTTCGATCTATTTGAATTATATCAGAATCGATTTGAATTTAAATGAGATTTGTATTAGAATAGATTTAGTGTGTCTCACAAAGTTTGCTAAAATTTCTGCAATTGTTGAAAGTAAACTTTATTTTCTTTCTAAAATTGTGTCTGTACATCTGGTAGAAAACTGGAAGAACGCTGGTATTTAGTAGAAACTGATGTTATCTTGATCAACTTATGATGATGTTACATTGGATTTGATCTTGTTGTATGTATTTCAACAAAGAAGTACATGAATGATGTGTTTTTTGTTCGATTTTTAACTAATACAGGAATAATTGGTAATAGACTGACATGAATGAGGTTGTTCTGTTGAAAAATTGTCCCTATACCAGAATCCTACCATCTCTCTAACAATTTGTACAATGTCAAGATTTTTTCAATCATGATGATTTGAAATCAAATATTCACTTGATAAAATATGTACTAGATAAGTTATAAGGCATTGATAATTGTTTTCGACAATGCAATGGTGTTTGTTGCTATTGGACTATGTTTTTCAAATCCGATTCCAATAAGATACCAGTTACCTACCAGATTCTAACAAGATGCAGAAAACTACAAGCTAATACCAGTTAGTTATAGGTGGTTACCTACCAGATTCTAACAAGATGTAGAAAATTACAAGTTAATACCAGGTAGATACCATTATACCTACCAGATTTTAACAAGATGCAGAAAACTACAAAGCTAATACTAGTTAGATAATAGTTACCTACCATATTCTAACAAGATGCAAAAAACTACAAAGCTAATACCAGTTAAATATCAATTACTTACCGGATTCTAACAAGATGCAAAAAACTACAAGATAATACCAGTTACCTACCAGATTTTAACAAAAATGCAGATAGCTACAAGCTAATACTAGTTAGATACTAGTTATCTACCAAATTCTAACGGTTATGATTTCTGTCCTAGATAAGTTCCAATGAATTTATAATTGACTTATGTCATGCAAGGATGGTTTTTTGCTATTGGATTAGGTTTTCAAATATGAATTTGATATTTTAATCCATATTCTAAATATCTGGTAAACTGCTAGTAGAATACTGGTTTTTTTTCTAATTCTTATTTTTATATGTGGTTTCACTTGCTTGGTTAGGTTTCATAATAGAGGAAGAAGATGATATGACTGTGATGGATGAAGAGCAGAATGACATTCACCTTGAAATAGAACATTGGTCATATAATCTAGCCAATGTACAACATTTGCAAGATGAACATTCTATCTTGCAATCTTTGTAGATTAAATTATACAAATTCAAATAGAAACTTGGTGTCAATCACTTCAAAAATAATTATAAATTAACTTCATCTCAGGAAAATGTTTTTTCCATGTCAATACTAGACTACTACCAGGTTCTTACCATATTAAATTTGTAAAATGCATTGCTTTTATTTTCACCAGATTTGTAGGTCTTTAATTATTCAAATCACACAAAATAGCTGAAAAATTGCTTCTAATTGATTTCTAGATAACCAAACATTTTTATATACAACAATTGTATTCTAGTAAAAAGTTCAAATATACAACAAAATCCGATCAATTACATGCAAAATATTTTCATTTCGGAAGAAAGCCCTGACTATCAAACATTTCAATAAGTGTTCTGAAAATGTCATCCTCACTCTTAGTATTGTTTGCTAGCATGCATTTGAGATAGGAAAAAAATGAGATTAGTTCATTTTAGTGATAACAATGGATAGACACTAGTATCTTAATAGTTTGAGGCTTCAACAACCTAAAAACTAGATTCCTACCAGGTTACTTACTAGATTAGTTCATTTTAGTGATTAATGTTAGACATGATGTATGCCCTAGAGGCAATTTGGGTGATATATCTTTATTAGTTATAATGTACAAACAATTTCAGATTATTAATAATAATAATAAAGACATATTTGTTATTTATCAGTTTTTGTTTAATTTGTGTATCTCGCTGGTATTATATATATGTGATATTATATATGCGCATTGATAAGACAAAGTTTGTGACTACTTCATAGCGTAAAAGTGTAAGGACATAGTGAAAGCTATGTGGTGTGAGAACTGCACATACGTGTTACTATGAATAGTCTAAATATCCCTAGTCATAGTTCCATTAAGACTAGACACCAATGAACCGGACAGGCTAGCATGTGTAGGCTTACTCCCTGGATTAAATCCAAGTAGATAATCTCACGAGCTGAAGGTGCTACCTTGAGTTAACACATGAATGTATTCGGGTAATACATTGGACACAGCTATAAAATAGACACTCGAAAATAACTATATCCATGTATTGGTGTCATGTCTTATTGCAATAGCAGTACAAGTATCCTCAAACATGAGATACTAGTTACCTTACATGGGAGTTGCTATACTTTGGGTCATACTTATTCATACCCTAGAGATCAGGATGATACAGGTGATTACGAGTATAGTGATGATTACATGTTGGTAAGCCGAGTGGTAAAGATGAGATCCATTGCTATCGATATAGTGATATAATGAGAGATGTACCTTAAGGCCTCTTGTTGAAGAGACACACTCATAAACCTCTGATCAGAGTATAAGATTGATAGAACGGGTTTCTAGTCAATTTTGATACATTATGGCGAGTGGTGTTCTTCATGAACAAGTCTAATTCTAGGATAGATATGACTATTACATGAGCTGGCACTTAATCCGAGCTCAATAAACTAAACTGAGTTTGACATCTTTTCTTCACCAGATTTTTGCGAGATCCCCCACGAGTTTCTCCAACATCGCAGAAATTCTTTAGAATGCTCTTTCTATTTGGAAGAGCGCATTCTCAGTTAATATTTTCGGGTTGGTCTTCGAGCGGTCTAGCAATTACAGTCTACCAATGGGTTCTTCCTCA
>CATIWQ010566430.1:0-11642 GCA_949673415.1 Euphorbia schlechtendalii | reverse complement strand
ATTTGATATCCACGTAAATCCAATTGCATGAACATAATTAAATGAGCATGTAAACTATTTAAAATAAGATGAAATGTACAAGTATGGAAGCTGAAACTAAGAATTTGATGTTAATTACATGGACCCGTTTTGGACCCGGATCCGGATCCGTAAATTATGGACCCGCCGGATCCGGGTCCAATATATGAAAAAGGATCTGGGCCGGACCGGAACCGGTCGGTTTTCACCAGGTTCAACGTCTGGTCAAAGATCGGACGTTGATTGGTTGAACCGGCCAGTCAGACCTGGTCGAACCAGAAACCGGTTGCTCCAACCGGCCGGTTCACTTATTCTTGTTCAAAATAATGTTTTTTAAATTTTTTGCAATAGGTAGGAATCAAACTCATGACCCTCAACTTATTATTTATTATGCCTACCATTCAACTACAATACTTATTTGATACATATTTGTATTATATTCTTTTTATAATATCTATATAAAATTTATACAAAATTTTTACTTAGTTTTAAATTATCTATTTACTTTATTTATTTAGTGTATTGTGTAAATAAATTCACCTTACCTTATTTAAATAATATTTTTTTAATTTTTAGAAAATCCTGTTCGACCACCAATTTAATCCGGTTAAATCTTAAATCCATGAACTACCCTCTTCACCGATTCGATGACCGGTCCGGTTCTGAAAACCATGTTATTAATACTGTTCTATTCCTTGAAGTGGATTTGTTTAACAGTCTAAATTTAAGGCTGGAAGTCGCCCACCGGAGTTGGCCACCTCAGTCATCTCCCCAGTACACCGTCCGACTAACAAATCAAGGAGTAAAGGTTTTTGAATTGCATTTCTTTTTGCTTTTTAGTAGAAATCTTTCTTGTAGCTAGTTTTTTGAATATATCTTGCAAGAAGGAACCAGTAGAAGACACGGTGCTTAAAGAAGAAAAAAAGTATACCAAAAGCACAAATGAAAAAATAGGACAGAGAAATAAACAAATTACAAATTCAGCGGATCATGAGTCGAGGAAGATGTTTCTTTAAACTTATGATTTAAAATATATTTATAAGAAAATTTTAACATAAAAGTTAAGTTACGAAGTATTTTTCATTTTTTTTTAACTTAAAAATTTCATTTAAGGAGATAATTGAAAAGTAACTTTGAGTAACTTTTTATTTATCAAATTAAAAAGAATTTTTAAGAAGAAGTTAAAAAAAATAAATTTTAAGAAACACTAACTAAATATTTTTTGCCGCTCACCACTTAAATTAATAAATTATTTATAATTAATTTCACTCTTCTATATTTCCGGTTAAAATGTATTTTTTAATCTAACTGCATATATACATTATTTGTTAGAAATGGGAAATTTAGTTAGGTAAATTGAACACTTTTGTTTTATTTGGCACCTAATACTTTAAATTGATCATTCCCTAAATTGTGTTAAGACTGATGATATTAATTATACTTGAGTGGATTAAAAAGGTTTAAAGATGAATAATAATAATAATAATAATAATAATAATAATAATAATAATAATAATAACAATAATAATAATAATAATAATAATAATAATAATAATAATAATAATAATAATAATGATAATAATAATAATAATATATAATAGTACTCTCTGAGATACACTTTGAATAATAGAAACCAAATAATAAATGAATCCATTGAAATAGGCAATATAATTGAAAAGGAGGGTAGGTGGCTTGTATAATCACAGATTAAATGTAAATCAGAAATGGTACCCTTCCTTATCAATGCTTTGTTGGTAAGTAGTTGAAATTTTGGAATTCTTCATTTTACAATTTAATAATATAAATATAAAATCTGGACTATAAATAAGATATTATATTACTTGTTTCTGGCACTACTTTGTTTTAATCCAAAATATTTAATGTCTCTTATATATTTTTTATAGTTTAGATTAGATTGTGTCACACACAGATTTCAGGATTTTCAAATGATATTTTTTTCAATGTAATTAATAGGAAAAAGAAATTTTCATATTTTTTTTCAAAATTTACGTAATTAATAGGAAAAAGAAATTTTCACAAATCTCTGATGTAATTCGATAGTTATCGCTTCCTATCATTTTATATACCTTAATTGACTTTTTTTTTTCACTATTTTCCTCTATGTATATTGAATTGTTTGTTTATATTTCATATATAATGTTATCTTACCAAAAAGATAGAGTTCAATCATATTGGAGCCATAGTTAATTGGGTATGCACTTGGCAGAGTATAATTGTAGCGGCTGCATGCAACTAAATAATAAGATAGCAATGACTAAACAAATAGCTGGAAAACATAAACAAAAACACCAAACCCAGACCTTTTTTTTTTGTTAAACAAAAACTTAGACCATTTAGTTTAGTTATTATGGTTGATTGTTGGGTATTGATAAAATTTTTATATCTAATATAGCTTAAGTTAACTAAACAATAAAAATTGTTAATCTATATCAAATAAAGGTAAATACAACTATTGAAAGAGTTCTCTAACATGTACATTAAGTTTAAAATTATATCAAGATTGACCGAAAACATAATAGAAACATATTCGAATATATATGTATTTTATGCCCTAGATCGTAGATTGCCAAAACATATGAAAATGTCGAGATTGAATCACTGCTTATCAGATATCAAATTAATTTCATGCACAACTATGGCAAGAAATTAGAGATTATGATGTAGAACAAGAGATATTCGATTTGGGTAATTTAGAAAACAAGAGAGGAACAAAATTTTTAACCGAATAAATGAATATATAAACGAAAAAATGGAAAAAAAATGTACATTTAGTATCTATGGAGAAAAATATTTATATTTAAATCCTAATATTTGCAATTACATTTTTAAACTTATTTATTTTCTAATAAAGTCAAAATTTTCAGACTGAATCGGATCTTTTAACTTGTTTAACCTTGTTATGAACAAGCGGGGGTATTACCAATATTCGGTGCAACACTATTGACGTATTTCCAAATTACTTTTCTTGTATAATGCAATCAGAATGTTATTATGGTTTTATATACAAGTTACTTTTAAAAAAACATGCATTTTTAAGAAATTTAGAAAAAGTACTACAATTATTCAATAAAAGTAAAACTAATATAAGTTTCATCAAACGATTTCTTCTATCTATTAGATATATGTTTCATCATGTTATAAAATTGGAGGAGTAATGTTGAATCATATGATATATATTGGTCCCCAAAGGCAGGTAGCAATGTTGTATTCACCGCAAATTTTTATTGGACTTTTTTTCTGTCATACCCTTATTGATTCGTTGGCTTTTATTTATCGTGATTTTAAGGATCCTATTTATATATCTATTCACAATTCATTTAATATATACCTCATTTATATGAATACAGTACGTTGTCTTCCAAACTCTCCTTGATGTAAGGACTAGGAAAGTGTGAATGTTTCGTCGTGTCTTTACGTTGCTCGTCTGATTCATTATTATCGTATTTTTATCCTCTTTCGAAAAAAATAGAATTCCCTTTCATCACTAGCTCTCTCGCTAATATATGAGCAATCTTATTATAGTAGTTGAGAGAGTAACTAGTAAAGTGGCGCAAATAAGGACTCGTTTGATTTAACTGCTACAGTTAGTGTGGCATATTGTTGTCTGTTGTGCTCATAGCCTTTTATCTTCAATATACCTAAAAACAATTGAAACTAAACACTCAAAGTACAGTTGTTTCAACCAGTGTTGTAAGACCCGATATGGTCCGGCCGGAAAAACTCGGACCTAGTGATAAGAACGGAACCAGTGACATCAAAAACCTTTTATGTTATTAACCTGCTAAAAATTCGTTGACCTGACTGGTTGAACCATTGACCCGCTGACCTGGGACGGGTTAATGGGTCAACTAAATTTTTTTTTGTTTATTTTTAAATAAAAAACTATTTCAATTCTGACATTTAAAGTTTAAACAATATACACATTTAGTAAAATTTACTTCAATGAGTCTCTCGCTCTTTTATCTATTTTTTAATTTCAATTACAAAATTTGTAGAGTAAAGAGTTCAATTTTTTTTACTTCTCTACATATTTATTAGATACAAAAAATGTTCTTAAAAATTTAATGTTTGAATTTATATATAATATCAAAACCAAAGATTTTAATATTTTTTATTGTATTTTAATATTTAAGTTTTTGTAATTTATTATGTATATTTAAATATAAATTAATTTGTATATTCGTTAATGAATCGTGAAAACTATGTGTAAATAATAAAAAATTTCATAAAATAAGTTTTTCCACACTATTTTACATCTTAATTTTTGTTTTATGTATTAATTTATTATTTACTATATCATATTTTTACATTATAAAATGTTGAAAATATTTATTTTTAACATATTTATCTAGACCGGTTGAACTGTTTCAACTCTGGTTGACCTATTAACCCTTGACCCTTTAATTTTAACTAGTTCAAAGGTTGGACCAAGTTTGATAACCATGATTTCAACAAAAAGACAAAATGTATTTGTTGAATAAATTCCCAAAAATAACTAATTTAGCATCTCCTGCCATAATTCATTAAAAATTATAATTAATTAATTCAGCATCTCCTCGAGAAAATTGTGGGCCAAAGAGTATTCTTCCCACAGTTGTGCACTTTGCCACATATAGAAGGGGAGAGAACCATACCAACAAGCTATAAAATCACCATTACATTGGGAAACAATGGATCAACATACAACTATCCAAAATTTGAAAATTTATTATTAACTAGATAAAGGGAAACTAAACTAATATATAAAAAGCTACAAGAAAAACTTTAAATTTTGAGTTCAATTTGTAGATTGAATCTCTTTCTTAATTACATTTATAAAATTAACATTAACAACATGAAAACAATTAAAATTACAAGAAATGATTTATATCTATAAAAATCATAAATAACACAAAAATTGTTGTAATTTGCATCTTAATCCTACTTTGGGATACAATAATCTTCTCTTTTTTTTTTTTTGTAATTCAGCTCAAGTATGGCTATACTTATAAGTTATAACCCAATAATAAAGCTTGAACATTAATCACTCACAATAAAAGATAACAAACTCAAATAATTAAACCCCAAATAAGCCTAAAAATGAAGTCTAACAAAGCTAAGGCATTCATCATTAAGCCAACTATACTTTTCTTTGAATGGATTAATGACTTGATTAGGAGTTGGATAATTTTCTATACTCCCTTCCCAAACATTCACATCTCCCATCTCTTTCATCACTTCCCACACACAATTGTTGCACTTGAATCCCGCCCCGAGGCTTATCATTAGTATTCTATTGCCTTTTTTCAGCCTTTTCTTCGCTTCCATGTACCCCAACACATACCAAAGTCCTCCTGCCGACGTGTTCCCAAATCGATGAAGCGCCATTCGAGCCGGCTCCAAGTCATAATCATTCAACCCTAAGCTCTTTCCAAGCCCTTCTATCACGGCTTTTCCACCCGGGTGTATGCAAAAATGTTCAACCCCGGTCTTCAGATTCAAACCCGACCCGATCCCTTCCATGCTGGCGCTCTTGCTTCGGTTTCTTTTCCGAGCCCAAATGTACCGAAGAAGTTCGGTTGCTGGGATGATTTTCGGCACCAGGATTCGAAGGTTGGCTGTGAGGGCCTTGGCCGCCGCTTTTGTGAGGCTTCGCGTAAGGAGGAAACCTCCATACCCTAGATCATCTTCGACTTGTGTGCAACATCCATAAGCTTCGTCGTTCGAACCGATGTGGGTCCTCACTAGATGATCGAGTTTTAGGATCGCTCGATTCTTCGATGCATTATTGTTTGTTAATAGCATAGAACACCCCCCGGCTCGAAACAGACAATTCGACAACATCATAGAATTCTCTTTCCCGCAATACCAGTGGGGACTGAGTGATTCGGTGCTAACGACAACTGCTAGTTTATTACGGTGCGTTTTGAACAATTGTTGAACAAGATCAACGGCTATAAGGCTCGCGCTACACCCCATTCCCGACATGTTGAAAGACTTGATATCCTCCCTCATTTTGTACTTGTTCACGACCCGAGCCGTTAGGGATGGCAAAGGCGAAAATAGGGATACATTGACGACAAGTATGTCGATTTTCGACGGGGAAATCCCGGTTTTCGTGAACAGCTTGTCAAGTGTGCCAAACACGATTTCATCCATTTCGAGGTACGCGTCATCGAGAGTCGGGTTTTCTTCGCGGCCTTCGATGACGTTTTTGGGCCCATAGGTCGTTTCTCCGATACCTGAATTTACGATGGTTTGTAAGAGAAATCGGTATTGGTCGAGGCCTAAGTTTCGGTTCCTGAAGACCACTCTCGCGCAGGAGTCAGTGTCGAGCCTTCTCTCCTCGGGAGCCTTGTAGCATTCGTAATGCAGCATATAACAGCTACTTTGCCTGTTTTGATTAATCAACTCTATAATGTAGAAGACGATATAGCAGAACAAAAATGAGCAAATTAGGGTGAAGGGTTCCATTGGTTTAGCTTGGAAAGCTTAGACAGGGAGATTGTGAGTGAGAAAAATAGGTAACTATGAGTAATTTGAATTGCCTGTGAGATTGTAAGAATAATGGTACCATATGCTAACAAGTAGTACTGTGTATATATAATGTAAGTATGAAATGGGGTATTAATTTGTAGACAAATTTAATCTAAAGATAAGCTCAACAACCTTACAGACTGTAAAGGTGTTATTAGTAATTCATATTAAAAAAGGGATTAGACCACAATAATACCATTTGTTCTATATAAACAAGGGTAAACTTCAAAAACATGGTATGGTTTCATTCATTATCAGAACGAGGATTGTGTTATTTTTTTTCCAAACCGAGAATTGTGATTTCTATCGTTATCCCAACGAGGACTTTTTGCTAACACCGTTTAAAACCAGGGACAAAATCGGAAATAAACTAATTATTCCCAAAATATAAAAGATAAATAAATTAAACCATTATTCTAACCCTAAATCCTCTTCACCATATTTACAATTGACAATTATTCCATTTCATTCCCGGCCGCTCAAATCATCTTCTCAAATATCCCTTTCTACTTTTCTAAAACACAGATTAAGAACCAATCTGCCACCTTATACGGATTCCAACTTACGATACACTGATGGAATCAATTTAGTTAAATTCTACCGATTAAGAACCAATATGCCACCGTACACGCGCAGATTCCGATCGATATACAACCAATGCATGTATAATTTAACTAGATTTAATTAAAAAAAAGATTAATACTATGTGACATCTCTTTATAGTTGACCCTAAATGTTCATTTATCTCTGAAATGTACAAAATTTCCTCATAACCTACCGAATCTACAAAAGTACACAAGTATACCCCTCAATTATCTAATTAAAAATAAAAAGTAAAAATATCTTAAAAAAATCAAATTAACCAGAAATTGATACGTTCCAACTACAAGGAATCCCGATGTTATAGGCAATAAAATTTATAGAGAAATGGAAATAAAAAGAAAAGAACTCGACTGAAAATATTAGTTTTATCAAAACAACAGATGTAATGTGATTCTTCTTTTTTATATACTATAAGCTTTTTGCTACGCATTTTAATACAATTAATCCGAAGCAACACATTTTAAGAATATTGCTATTTGCTTGAGCATTGGCTACATATTAACGATTGATTGGATGTTTTCTCCGGCAGAATTTAGCTTGTGCTTTTAAAGTATGGTCACTCTTTACATTGTCATTTTTCATTAATGGCCAATAAAATTTGTTTCAAATTATATATGAATTATTCGTCAAAATATTATTTTGTCTTAAATTTATTGAACATGAGCTATTTATAATTAGAAGGTAAACTCAAATCTTGCATAATATTGTTGGATATGATAAAAGTTAAATAAAATAATTAAATTAAACTTCTATTTCTGTGCTCATGGATAATTATATAATGTTCATGAATCATTGAGATGTATAATGATCTTTCAACACAAATTTTGACATATGTGCTATACTTATGTCAAATAGTATGTTGAGAAACTATCATGCACCTCAATAATTGAAGAACATAGTATAATTTCCCAATTACAACAACTAACATTTAATACTCCACAATGGGGTTATAAATTTGGTTCACAAATTCAAAGAATTAGGTCAACATGGGATAGAATTGAATAGTACAAAATTAAGTACAGTAATTAAAAAGCGTAGCTACCACATTTGTAATGAATAGAAAAAAAATGGAGGTATAATGAATAATTTTCAGTGTTGAAATAAAGATGCAAGTGTAACCATCAACTTGATCCTTACTCTTTTAATGGCCACATGGAATCGACAGTTTTTGCATTCATGTCTACGAGTGTATTTTTCAACAACAATTATTTTTATTTGTTTTATAATGAATTCAAATTGTAGCACAGAATAGGCAATTTATTATTGAATCAGCAAAGTGGATGGATCCATTTTCTGTTTAACTCAAAATATCCAAAAACAACACCTACTCCCTTCACATTTAATCCCTTTGCTATCTCAAACAATACGTCCTTGCAAGTTATAAACATGCATATAATTTAATTTATCCCAATGTTATCAGAATTTTACCAGACATCATACCGGTGAAGTTACTAGTACGTGATATACACGTAAAACTGTGATATATTAATGGTAATACCGGATTAATGATTTTTTGAAATAAAAAATATATTTTTAAAAATCTACAATGCCTAATTTCTTAATGTTAGAAAAGAGTTCATCTTCACATGTTTTGGTACCTAAAAATGTAAAATATCTAAATGAAAAACTATTAAGTACTGATAATAAGGCAGCCTACAAAGACATCCCATTTGAGGCCCATTTGACTTTGTCAAAGGAGCCGTTACAGCGGTTACCAAAGACCTAGTCAATTAACACTAACTGTGGGAATCTTCACCACTAACATCTAGTGGATAATCATGGCCATAATGGACAGTTTCAGATGAGTATAAAAGGGGAAAATCACCTTCAGATCCAAGTAATACTAAAATAAACTTGATAACTATACTTCTCTTGAGATTCCTCAGCTAATAGAATCTAACTTTAGCATCAGAGTGACTACGCCAGCAAACCTGACCTAGTCATTTGATGCTTTCATTGTTTTACAAGTTAGACGCTAATCATTGGATACTAAGGAGACCATCTATAGGTACTTTGACATCATTTGGTGTAGTGAGTGTGGAGTCCTACGCAAGTTTGGACAATTCCAAACTTCTTTGTGAAGAGATGAACGGAAGGAATGGTATGAACGTAGTTGAAGAGCCACGAGAAGAAACACCAGAACATTCCCCTAACACAAAGATGCCGCCCCCCGGATTTACTCCTCGGCAGATACTAGAAGTTTCAGGGCCGGCTTCACGGCAAACTGACCCAAATCAAATCCCAATAAACACTAGGAAAGGAAATTCCTTTCAAGTCTATATCGAAGGATATGGACCGATAGTTTAAACTCCTCCAGCAAGAGGGAACACCGAGGGAGACGTAGTTCCTAGCAAATCTGACGAAGCAAAACTTGTACCATTTGGGAGGTGTAAGGATCAGTTAATCACATGAACAACCAGATGGCGCAAATTTTGGCAGGTCAATAATGGCTGTTGGGGCTGGAGAGAAGACTGTTTCAGTCAAGCTCTTCCTATTCTAGATCCCACCAGAGCCATTATCGCGGAACATGTGTACCATAAAAGCATATCACCCCCACAACCATCGATTTGAATAGTGACCCTTGTTGAGCTAGAAGAGAGGTGAAGGGAGAGATCCTGGGGCCTCGTAAACTTCCAAAGACGAGAGCGGTCATAGAGGGAACCTTCACCAAGAAACCATAACCATTCCCATATGCCTAATAGAGAATAATCCGAGTAGCGGAGGATCGAAGTACGTACTAAACTAAGGGATGAGAGAGTAATAAAGACGAATCGACTGACCTTACAACAAGCATCGGTCCATTCCATAGGAGTTCTTGGAGGTACGGAAGAAAGAGCTTGATTAAGGAATATGATAGATAGAACCAAGGATAATATCCAACAAGTGATCGACGCGAAGGAGGAGACCTTAGTAAGAAAGATGTTGAAGCGTGTGCGGGGAATGTTCGTCGACGTAGGGATCAACCCCATAACCCCCGAGGTAGAGAGTGCAGACTGCCCCTTCTTGGCAGAGGTAATGCAAGAACCTTTCTTGAAGAAGTTCCATTATCCGGTCTTACCGAAATACAATAGAGAGGGAGACGTAAACTAACACATGAAGGTCTTCCGCCAGTCCTTTTTTACCATCGAAGCTACATGTGTAAGATTTTTACATCCACATTGATAGGCTCGGGGTTGTTCTGGTTTGAGTCCTTGAAGCCGGGCTCAATATCAAATTTAATCAGCTTGCTAAAGATTTCCGCCTCTTCTTTTTAACCTTAATCCCACAGATCTGATTGGTGCAAGAACTACAGCTTATAAAGCAAGGCAAGCAGGAGCCTCTAGAAGACTATATTGAGCTATTCTATAAGACATTAATGAACATTAAAGGCTGCAATGTAGATGTCGTAGTTGACATATTGGGGCATAACACAAGAAACACAAACTTGAAGAAGGGTCTGATCACCAAGAAACTGACCTCTTTGGTTGTATGATGAGTAGAGCGAGGATTTGGATCTCTTATAATGTGATCCAAAGTCTATTGACCCTAGTTAAAAGTTCTGTTTCAGCTGCTTCGGTCTCTACCTATAAGTCGAGGATACAAAACCGAGTAGAATACAAGCAGATGGATGCCTTAAAAGAATTGATACCTTTAAGGCTACCAAGGATAAAAGTCCTCTATTGGATCAAGAAGTAGAACCAACACATAAAATATCCCCCAAAGCTACATCGAGCGTGCAAACATGGTATAACAGATTCCCGTGGTAGGCTCATTAACACTACCGGTCATGATAAGGGATGACCGTCTAATATGGAAGTCTAAGAAAGAATTTTTTATGGTAGACATGCCATTTGCTTATAATGTTTACTAGGGTGGCCCATGATCTACGACTCAGAAGTTGTACTAGGGCTACGACATCTAGCCCTTCAAATCCCTACCACTTAAGGAATGGTCATAGCCAAGGGAGACAAAAAAATAGCCTAGAAAACATATATGGCATCCTTAAGAGAGGCCACACCCAAGGAGCCAAAGAAGGAGTAAGAGCTCATCAAAGACGAGCCTCATGGTTGGTTGGAAACATTGGCGATAGGTCATGGAAAACAATTGCAAGTTGGAGTAGAGTTACAACCCAATATGAGAACCGAACTCGCTCAGGTGTTACAAAGAAATTTGAAATCCTTTGCATGAGATGAGGCTGATATGACTGGGGTAGACTGATTTGTAATGGATAACAAAATCAACGTTAACCCCGAGGCAATACCCGTTAACCAAAATCATCACAATCATGGCTCTGAGAAACAAAAGGTAATTGTGTAAGAGGTATCACGATTTATGAGCATCAATCATATAAACCTGGTTCAATACCCAAAGTGGATGGCTAACGTCATCCGGGTGAAGAAGCATAATGGATCTTTTAGGACGTGCATTGATTTTACGGACCTCAACAAGGCATGCCCCATAGATAATTACCCATTACCAAGCATTGATCCATTGGTGGACTCAAC
>CATIWQ010566397.1:0-15555 GCA_949673415.1 Euphorbia schlechtendalii | reverse complement strand
GGTTTTCAACTCAGCAGACATTTATGGCTTTTATACAAGAATGGTCCTAATTGTTGCCCAAATAGCCAAGTGCCATCTAGCGAAATAGTTTTTTCTCTCTCTCTTTTTTTGTGTACCGCTTTTGTAAATTTATTTCTTTTGTTTTTACATGTGGTAGCACTTGAGCTTATCTTGATTGATTGGATTGACGAACTCGTTTCCATCCATGTCCATGATCTTGGCAGCTCCTTTACTCAAAATTTTCTTAATGACATAAGGACCTTCCCAGTTTGTACGAAACTTTCCCCGTTGGTCTACATTTGAGGGTCTCATTTGTTTCAGAACCAAGTCTCCTGCTTTTAACGGTTGGCTTCTGCCCCTAACTCGATTGTCGTATGCCCTAGCCATGCATTGTTGGTACATCTGCAAATGATCCGGTGCCTTTAGCCACTGTTCGTCAATCATGTTCAATTATTCAAATCTAGCTTTTGCCCATTCTGACTCCTCTAACCTCGCCTCCAATGCTACTCGAAGCGATTTCACTTCCATTTCAACTGGTAAAACTGCTTCCATCCCATACACTAACAAGAAAGGGGTTTGATTGGTGGGTGTTTTGACACTCATTTTGTATCCCCATATTGCGAATGGTAACTTATCAGCCCAATCCTTGTAAGTAAAGACCATCTTGCTCAGGATTTTCTTAATGGCCTTGTTGGCTGCCTCTACTGCCCCATTAGCTTGTGACCTGTATGGTGATGACCAGTGGTGCTCGATCCCATATTTCCTCATTAGGTCTGATGTGGTTCCTTGGAATTGAACCCCATTATCCGATACAATGTGATGTGGGATGCCATATCGAGCAAATATATGCTTTTCAATGAACTTGGTCATCTTCTTAGCGTTGATGTTGGTGTAGGATTCAGCTTCGACCCATTTTGAAAAGTAGTCGACTGCTACTATAATGAATCAATGTCCATTAATCGAGTTTGGCTGAATCTCACCAATAATGTCGACGCCCCATGCTGAGAATGGCCAAGGAGTATATAAGCTATGGAGTTCGGTTGGGGGTAGATGGCTGATGTCACCGTATATCTAGCACTCATGGCACTTTCATACTTCCGATACGTAGTCTGTGACCATTGTCGTCTAATAATATCCTTGGTGTTGTATTTTCTTAAGCGGTGCTATCCCATTCATGTGTGGTCCGCAATCTCCCATGTGCATTTGTCACATTACCAACAACGCCTCTTGTTCTGTGAGACATCTCAACAGTATTCCTTCTGATGTTCATTTGAACAGGTCCCCTTCTACTAGATAGAACCGAGTCGCTAATCACTGTAATCAGGTTCTTTCAGAGTCTATTGCACCTTCTAGGTATTCCCCGGTCTGTAAAAATTTGACGAGGTCGAAGGACCAATTCCCATAGCTTGTTGTTCCTCCGTTTCCACTAGGTGACAGTAGAAGGGTTCTTTGGACGTTTGTAGTACAATAGGCTTGATTGACTTAGTTCTAGGGCCTTCCCACATTGATGCTAGTGTAGCGAGTGCATCTGCCATTTGGTTTTCATCCCGGGGCACATGTTTGAAGATGCATTTGGAAAATTTTTGTGAGATTTTCCATACTACTTCCACGTAAGGACGGAGTGATTCTTCTCTTATTTCCCAATCGCCAGTGACTTGTTTAATAACCAGAGCTAAGTCTTCAACCACCGATCCTTCTTTTGCCCTTGCCTTTCGAAATACCTCTAACCCAAACAAGCAGGCCTCATATTCTACCCTATTGTTTGTTACTAGGAATTCCAATCATTTAGAAAGGGGTATAACTTCGCTTTGCGGTGTTATTAATACAACACCTAGGCCGGCTCCATTTCTGTTCATTTCACCATCAAAGAACATCTTCCACTCTGCACCGACATCCTCTATCAATGCTAGTTCATCAGAAAATTCTAGATTTTCAACATAATCAGAGTTCAAGGGTTGATTTGCCAAAAATTCAACGACTGCTCATCCCTTAATGACTTTTTTGGTCACATATTCGATGTCGAATTCAGATAGTAGCAATAACCATCGAGAGAGTTTTCCAGCTAGTGTTGGCGATTGGCATAAGTACTTCATCGGGTCTATCTTTGCGACAGCTGTTACATGATAAGATTGGAACTAATGTTGCATCTTCTTTATCAACCAAAGCATCGTGGTGCAGATTTTCTCTACCAAGGTGTAGCATGACTCATACTCGAGTAATTTCTTGCTCAAGTAGTACACTGCATGTTCACTTCTGTCTTCATGTTCTTGCACCATCATGGCTCCAACGGATGACTCTTCAATTGCTCGGTATAGGATCAGGGGTTTTCCAGGTTCTGGTGGGCAGAGGACGGGTGGGCTTAACAAGTATTGTTTGATTTTGTTAAATGCTACTTGGCACTGGTCTTTCCAAATTACCGGTTGGTCCTTTCTTAGTAGTTTGAAGATTGGCTCATAGATTGTAGTGAGTCTGGCGATGAATCTGCTTACATACTATAGAGATCCCAGGAAAGATCGGACTTCTTTCTCAGTTTTCAGCGCGGGCATATCCCTAATGGCTTTGCTTTTATCAGGATCCATCTCAATTCCTTTTTGGCTGACTATATGCCCTAGGAGTTTCCCTGATGTAACCCCAAATATACACTTTTTGGGGTTCAAGAGGAGATTGTATTTCTCGATTCTGGTGAGAAACTTATCTAGGATAGCTGGATGTTCCTCCCTGGTGTTGGACTTCACAAGCATGTCATCCATCGAAACTTCCACCTCCTTATGGATCATATCATGTAGGAGGGTTGTGATAACCCACTAATATGCTGCACCAGCATTTTTCAAACCAAACGGCATTACCTTGTAGCAGTATACGCCTCATTCAGAGATGAATGCTGTCTTGATCTTGTCAGTTATTGCCATTAGTATCTGGTTATAGCCTGAGAAGCCATCCATGAAGGAATACATAGCAGACCTTGCCGCACTATCGACCAGTACATCAATGTGGGGTAGGGGGAAATCATCCTTTGGGGAGGCCATGTTCAGATCCCTAAAGTCCACACATACTCTGACCTTGTCATCTTTCTTTGCCACTAGGACAATGTTGGCTAACCATGTCAGGTATTCAACCACCTCTAAGAATTTAGCTTCAATCTACTTTGCCAGTTCAGCCTTAACCTTTTCTACCCATTTCGACCTTAAGCGATACAGTTTTTGTTTTACTAGTTTGATCCGAGGATCAGTCGGGATACGATGTTCGGCGATCTGTCTATCCACTCCAGGCATGACCTCATATGACCAAGCAAACACTGCTACGTGACATTTAAGTACATTCGTGATCTCTCTTTTTTCTTCAAGAGTCAAATCATTGGAAATTGTCACCATTTTTGGTAACTCATTTGTACCCAAGTTAATTTCGTTTAATGATGTGTCATGAATGTTAAAGACGTTATGTGTATGATCACATGAATGCATGTTGCCGTCAAGCAGAACATCAAACAAGTAAGCAAAATTATCGTACTTGATTGAATGAGCCTCGTAGGCAAAATTGTCAAAAACATTAGAAAAGTTCATTATTACATCATCTATTTCCTCCTCCACAGGCGGAGGGGCTTCAGTTATTGCAACAGCAGGTGCGTCAGTGATAGGTTCTGCCTCGAGAGTGGTCTGTGCCAGCTTTTCAATGAGTAGCTTGATAGTGCCTGTATTGCCTTTCTTCATTAGCTTGTTAACAGCCTTGGTGAAAGTTACCATTGCATCTTCTAGTACTCTTCCCTTTCCAGACTCCTCGATAGGGGTTACCACTGGGATTGGTTTTTCTTTCAGATTAGCATCAACAGGGGGTTCAATCAACTTTCTAGCCTTGAAGTCAAAGATATCGTTGAATATCTCAAGCCCCTTGACCTCTTCTCCATTCAAGATCATTGGTTCTAGTTCTCCCAGATATGCCTTAGTGCCTTCGGCTTCGTAGATGCTTACCATGTTACAAAACATGGGCCGTTTGTGTTTGTACATCTTCATACCAGCGGGTGAAACCCAGGCCTAAACCAGGTGTGTTAAGGATAGGATCAATGGCCCAGATAATCCCCTGATGGTATTTTCCCAAGCCTTTTCTGGGGATGAAACCCTGCTTCTTCATTTGAGTTCTCAAGCTCCCAGGGAAGAAGCGGTATCCCTTCGAAGTTCCGCGTCCCTTCTTCTTTTCTTCAGTGGCCATTGCCACCCTCAGCCCTTGCATTGTTCTCTCCTCAAATGCGGTAGCCCCCATCATTAATTCCACATCAGCCTCGATTGTTACCGGCTTCCCTTTATGAATAAGCTTTATCTTCTGGTGCAGAGTAGAAGTGCCTACCCCTATTGCATTGATCCATGGCCAGCCTAGAAGCAACGAATAAGTTACTGGAATATCTAGCACAGTGAACTTCACATTAGAGGTCACTCCTCCAGCGGTGACCTCTACTTTAAAGCTTCCTACTACACCCCTCTTCGAATCATCGTAGGCATGGATCACCGTGTTAGATTTGGCAAGCATATCCTCCCTTAGCCCTAAGTGAGGTAGGAAATTAAGAGGATAAAGATTGAGAGCCAAGCCATCATCTACCATTACACATGGTATAGCGCGATCAAAAATTTAGACCCTGATAAATAAGGCCCGATTATGCATTCCCAGTTCCTGCGGTAGTTCCAACTGATCGAAAGTTATGGATGGCATCTGAAGGGGGACAATTCCTTCCCCGATAGCGGCACACATCTCGATTACTGAGGTTGTAGGTGTGGCAGGCATCTCCATCAACCTCTTGACTAAACCCATCCTATACTTTTGTGAAGTCTCAAGCAACCTCCAAATACTGTATTTGGCCTGAGTTCCCTTCAACTGATTTATCAAAGGATTTATATCTAGCATATCCTCATCCACCTTTGGGAGTAGAGGTGGCTCAGGCTGTTCCCTCTCTATTTCCTCCATTTTGGAGTCATTGAGCTGTACAATCTCATCCCTTCTAAAGACTCTACCACTTCGAGTAACCCTTAGTATTCCATTCTCCATCACTCTTGTTTCCCTAGAATTAACCCAAGGGTACTGGTCGTATCCATCCTTCACTTGGTCACGTCGCCCCTTCAGTTTATAAGAATCTAAGTTTATGGGCTTCTTCCCACCAGAAATGATCTCTCCCTCAGCCGAGGTTCCTTCTTCGGGTTTCCTCTTCCTTCTCGACTTAGGGATATATGCATCAAGATCAATGGGCACCCTGGTTGGTTCTTTCCTAGATTCCCCCTTCATTGCATCCGTCTGTGGTTCTCCTTCCTCTACTAAGAACACTTCTACCAAAGGATCATCCTAGGTGCCTTCATCTTCATCAACCACTGCATTCACCATTGGGTTAAACCGAGATAACATCACTAGAATAGAAATAGTGGGTATCCATGATCCTACTACATGAACACTACGATGTCTGGTCATTATCTCCCTATCGAGATGATGAGCATTAAAAGATAACTTATTAAAATCTGGGACTACCAACCTTGACAAATGATAGCGATACTAATCCCGGGAACCACCTGTTAACAATGGTACTGCAGAAAGCTCAGATGGTCTTTGCGCCAGCACTAGATAGATAAACATCCACCGCTTTATGTAGCCGGTGAGCGTTTCTCCTTCCCTCTGTACACAAGCGAGCAAATCTCGCATGGTTTGTTTCAGAGGTTCTAAAAATGAGAACTCTGGCTGGAACTCTGCAGAGATGTAATTCCAATTGCTCTTGGTCTCAACTAACTGCATCTCGTACCATTGACTCGCTACTCCTGCTAGTGAGCACGGGAACAGTGTAGCTATCATATCTTGAGAAAGGCCCTGCGCTCGACATAGGATATAAAATTTGGACAAGTGGGAAGATGAGGCGTCATTCCCATTAAAAACTGATATACCAGCTAGGCTGAAACTAGCCCTCGGGGATTCTTCCTGTTCTCTAATCTCTTGATTGCTCAACTCAGATTTGAGCATCTCCATCACATCATCTGAGTCCATCCCCGACTCAATCGCCATCACATACTCCTCTTCTTTATCGGCTAGTGCTTCTCTTGACAATTCATTCCCTACGCGAACTGACGTAGGTTTCTGGTCGGTAAATATCGGTATCTTAGCAAAGTTGATCTCAACAGCTTTAATCTTGCCCCCGCACCCTTGGTGGTTCGACTCTTCCTCCAGCATCTTCAAAACCTTATTAGGATCGCTTCCCAACCCAACCATCATCACGAATTCTCCAAGCCCTTCAGATAGGCAGCTCAAGACCTTCCGCTCATCTAACCCTAAGTTAATCATTCCTACCCTCACCTCAAAATTAGGCAAAGGGTTGCTCTTCGTGCTGCGCTTGAGTGCTGGCTCATGGATGACCTTATCAGCCACCAACTTTTGAATGGCTTTCAACAGCTCCTTGTAGTTATTTGTGTGATATCCCACGACCACATGATAATGGCAGTAATTGTTCTTCTCTTCCGACCTGAGAGGGACATGCTTCTTCAAGCTTTCCAACTGATTAAGTTCATGCAGCTTGGTGAACAAGAACCCCAAGTTAGCAGCATATGGTGAGATGCCATGATATTCTTCCTTTGGTAACCTAACAGCGGCTACCTTCTCTTCATTCACCAATTGTACTATCAGTTGCTTCGCCTTCACCTGCACCAGATTGGAATCATTCTTTTGGTAATAGGGCTTAGCAACCTGCTACCCCGTTTTTATCTCTATGGTATCATAGCGTTTGATCTTCTCAGCCCTTACGAAAACTTCTTGGTAGCTATGGAAAGTCTCAGATCCCAGCCTCTTCCGGTAAGATGGCAGTGCACCATCCAAGAGCTTTACAATCATTTCTGGCAAAGATAGGCGGGACTATAAGCGCACTTGCGTAGCCATCCATCTCTCAAAATAGGGCTTGAAGTTCTCCCCCGGTTGTTGCTTCACCACCTCCAGATTCTACATTGTGGTGATTATCAGAGTATGGTCCACCATTGCCTAGGACGGACATCCCCAGTCATAGGCTATGTCTACCAATAAATGACTGTACCATTCATTTACCAGGCTTCCCAACGTAACAATAAATAGTTTCACCATCATTCGATCACTGATCCTCAAAGCTCTCATCACATTTGGATAATGTGCAATATGCGCACGAGGATTAGTGTTGCTTGTGTACTTCTGAAATTGAGGCATAACAAAGGTTGACGGTAAAGTATCCTCATCCCTAACTGTGGGTTGCACTAGGATTGCACCCCTCTACCCCTGCACATGAGTAGCCAAGAACTGTCTCCAGAGTTCAGCCATTCCAGGCTATTGAAGAATACTATTTGGGGCCTTGGAGAAACCTCCATACTGTGAATTCTGCTAATACTACCCCTGACCCTGGAATGTCTGAGAGGGTCCGCCCCAGCTGGGCACTGTAAGTTGAGCCATCCCTTGATTAAAGGGAATGTAATTAGAAGAGGGCCTAATCTCTAAAGACCCCACTACCCTTGGGCCGAAAGAAGCATGCCTCGGCTAAGTCAAGAAGAATTGGCCACCCACCTGTGGCTTATACACTGTCTATGGATGATTCTGTCCAGAACCGAACTGATAGAAGTTAGGGGCGACTACTGCAGAACTCAGGAATATAGCAGTGGAAGATAACGGTCCTCCCGATAGGATTGTACCACTAACATTTGGTACCACATCATTTTCCCTCTACTCGGGCTACCCAATTCTAGTGTGGCGATTGAGGATTGACGCAAATTGGTCACTATTAGCAAAAGAGTTCATAGCTGCAGCAATCTCGACGCTCACTGATGATTGATTTGCTTATGGGTTCTAGGCTGCCCCAAGAGTTTACTGATTAAT
This sequence comes from Euphorbia schlechtendalii, assembly GCA_949673415.1. Taxonomy (NCBI): domain Eukaryota; kingdom Viridiplantae; phylum Streptophyta; class Magnoliopsida; order Malpighiales; family Euphorbiaceae; genus Euphorbia; species Euphorbia schlechtendalii. The sequence continues at coordinate 7,707 of CATIWQ010566397.1, read as the reverse complement.
CATGTTCTCTTCCTACTGATGAGAAATGTTACAAAAACTGCGAGGAGTATCTTGATCTGAATCTAAGCTAGATTCGGTATACGGAACTCCTTCCTGATGAGCCGTGACTGGAGATAGACGGATCAACAGGCCAGAAGCCCTGTCCCAAGTTTTCTGATAAAGTGGCTTTTCCCTAGCTGACACACACAAGGAGATTGGTAGGGAATGCATGTAAAATCATGATGCGTGAGATTTTTAATGTTATGGCTATGGAAAAAGGGTTAGCGTGCCATGATGTGAGATAGAAATCACACACAAAAAGAGTAGAATCGTTAGTCCATGTGATAAATGAAGGTCCAATGGTTTTGAGATCCGCACTCTATCCTAGGGATAATGTGAAATGAAGTGACCTAACTACTCATGTGGTGATAAGTCAAAGGTTCGAGAACTAAAGTTAGTTCTCTTGGTGTTCAGGTGACTAGTGTGACATACCCTAACGAAAAGTGATCCAAAAATGTATGGAAATAACTACCGCATGCAGCATATAGATGAATGTTTTGGTTCTTTTACCCCATTAGGGTAGGGCCTTGGATATTTTGGGTGAAAAGTAGGGTTAAGACATCAACTGGGACATCTTTTGTGTTCATGTTTGCCTCATGTAGGTTTTTGGTATGTATGGGTGCCCCAGAAGGGCGGTATTTCGGATGCCAAATGGGCATCTTACCAGGATTGTGGTAAGTTCTTTTTACGAGTTGGATGTCATGTGGACATCATGCAAAAATGTGGGTGAGTGATGCAACATGATTATAGTTGGTTTCAGGTCATCCTAAGGTGACACGATCTCGAGTGTCTGCTAAGTTCCTACATATGAGTGACATCAAACCATGTTTAGTATCATGAGTGTGTGCTTTTAAGTGTCTGTACAAAAATTTGTGTTTAGCATGGCACATTTGTAATATGCATGATGAATCGGAAAGCGGTAAACACTTAGCACATAGCACGCAATATCTTTCTTCCAACCATACAACTCCCGTGCATAGGGTTTTTGGCTAGTCTCTATCCTAAGTTTGGTTCACCTTAGTACCATGAGAATACTAAGGAGTGCACCTGCAGGAAAATATAATGCATGATAGCGTGTTTGGGTAGCACCCTACGGAAAATTCCTACAGCTTATTTACATGAGGGTTTATAAATGGGTCACTGATGTAGAAGGTTCTTGTTGCACTGAAATACACTCTAAGCCTCTCCCCAAATAGGTTCTAACGAGGGAGGTACATGCGATATGGCAGCAAGTGCTCCACTCGCTCAAGTACTATCTTTTCTCAGGGAGGCAGATTAGTATAAGAGAAAGCTTCACGGTAATAGGGGTACCTTAGACTTATGGGCTAATCCCTTCTACTACAATGCTTTATTATGAATATGTCAAAATTAAAAGAAAATGAAATAATGTGATCAATAATTTTCGGCACTTATCTAAAATCTAAAACCTTCTAAAAAAAACAAGTTTTAGAAAAAATCCCCAGCAGAGTCACCACTATGAGCGGGCAACATGGAGCAGTGGGTCGAGAGCACGAGATTTCGTAGGCGTAGTCCACCGGTGTGTTTGAAAAAGGAAGGACCGAGTCGGGGGACCCGGTAAAAAAGGTTGAAAGAGAAAAGCGAAAACGTTTTAGATCGGTTCGAACCCGAATCCGCCATCTCTTAGTGTGGAGTCACCACCTGGATTAGCTCTTTCCAAGAATTAAAGTCCTGTGAGGCTTAACGTCCGGGGGACAGCCCACTAAGACACAGAGATTCGTGTCCGGGATAAGTTCTTATTTCTCATTGGATCACATTAAATTACATCTACAGAAAATCGTGTTCTTTTAATCGTGCATATTCGCACTTAGGTCTTTTTTATTTTAAATGCATGATTCACGTTTAGTAAAATAAACCATCCATAAAGTAGAAAAATAAACCATCCACAAAGCATTAAGTAAATGTGGAAAGTAAATGCGGAAAATAAAATTACAAGGCTTTCTAAAATCGGGGGATGCAACTGCCCGCTAACCTATTAATTGCATTTCCCAAAAAAAAAATTGAAATTGCAATACCTGAAGGAAAATTAAAATCCTAAACATACATCTAATCCTAATCTACCTACATCCGTAAAGGTTAGCACAGGGGATAACATGTATGTTTGATTTTGAATTTAGCGAGGCTCGTGTGGCCTAAAAAATCAATTGCGATATTGTGTTTGTTATTTAAATAAAACAGTTCATTTTATTAGCACGTTGGTTGCTCATTTTAATTAATGAAATTGCTCGCATGGTAAATCGGTGAGGGCTGTTATCCAGGAATTTGTTTTATTCCCTTCGTGGGGGTGTTTTAACATACATCTTCTTTTAATAAAGAAAAATAGATGAAGAAGAATTACAACAGTTGAAATAAAATAAAAGTAATTAAAATCCTAGGTTCACAGATTGAATCAGAAGAAGAAATTAAACACTGAAAGTACGAGAATTGCAGTTGTAGGAACTCAGAGGCTTACCCTTACTGAATGGATCCACTTCGAAGATGTCCGATCGATCCTTGAGAAATCCTCCTCGTCCTTCAGTTTAGGTGAAAAGGTTGTAGTAAAAGTCCAAAAATGTTCGTTTTAATTCTTGGAAATTAAAGTCATTCTAAAGCTATTTTTTATTTGATAATTTTCGGACCTCCCATAATTGAAAAAGACTCGACTATTTATAGGAAAATCTCTAAAAATCCAAAAATGGTAAGATTTTCCGGCGAGGGGCCTCGCCGGAGAAAAGCCTAGCTGGGGCTCCTCACCATGTCCTTGGTGAGGCTTGCCTCGCCAATCACCAAGAGCTTGGCGAGCCTTTCCTCGCCAAGTTTAGCGAGGTTCTCGCCAACGAGGTCGGCCTCGGATTCAGTCCCCCCGGGTTTTTGTTTCGAATTTTTCTTATATTTTCATATCTTTTAATTAATATATTTTTATTTTTTTATTTTTTTTTGCATCTTTTATTTAGTTATTTAATTTCTAAATAAAATTAAATAATTTTATCTAAAACGTCCTTCTGAATTAGAGACGAGGAGGATTCCCATTCGGATACGTCAGATTACTCGAAAATTGTGTAATTCAAGGATAAAATCCCAAAAAAGCCATCATCATCGAACATGCGAGCTTGTACAAAATCCCATGCTCACACTTCCCATTCTACTCTTGCAAAACTAGTTCCTTCTTCAAGGGTTAACTTCTCAGTTTTCCCTTCTACATTCACAATAATCCTCATGATAGTGGTGTTCTTGAGTCGGTGGGTGGTCTTCATTTTCGCCATTTGAGAGATTTTGAGAGGAAATCAAAAGAAGAAGAAATTAGGGTTCAAATGCTCTGATGATTCAAATTCGCAAAAAGCAAGTGACCCACTATCTTCAAGTGTTCAACTTATATAGACGATCTCATCTCTCCTGGATACGTGTCACCACGTCAGCTTCTGATGAAAATGAACCCTAAGATTGACCTCTAATTAACCACCTCAGTTAAACAGTGAGTACTAATTCTATTCACACGTGCGTCTTTTTAAAAACATACAGATTTGAATTTTAACCACGAATTGTTCCTCAAGCCATTTCTTTAAAAACTTGACGGTGTTATCCACGTGTCATCTCAAGCTTGATCTCCAACACTTGGCCAAATTTCTGAGATTTTCATCCTTCTTCTTCATCGTGTATTTGCCATACCAATCAACTACCTTAGTACACAAAATTATTCCTTCGGCAATGCTTTGGTAAAGATATCAGCTTGTTGTTCCTCTGATAGAACATACTCCAGCTTGACATCTCCTCGTAGCACATGATCTCTAATGAAGCGATACCTAATGTTGACATGCTTCATTCTCCCATGCTGAACTGGATTCTTGGATAAATCAATTGCGCTCCTGTTATCATACATAACTTCGAGACAATTAGACTTGATACCATAATCTTCCAGTTGTTCCTTTATCCAAAATAATTGTGCTACACAACTTCCTGCTGCCATGTACTCAGCTTCAGAAGTACTCAGTGCAATAGAAGTTTGCTTCTTACTGTACCAAGAGACAAGACACTCTCTAAGAAAATGACATCCTCTTGCTGTACTCTTCCTGTCGAGTTTGACTCTTCCATAATCAGCATCTGTGAATCCCATAGGAGTGAAATCTGAGCTCCCAGGATACCACAGACCTACTTTAATTGAACTTTGTAAGTACCTAAGAATACTCTTCATAGCTGCTAAATGAGATTCTCTAGGATCAGCTTGATAATGAGTACAGTTGCACACAACATATTGAATGTCAGGCCTACTAGCAGTGAGATAAAGAAGAGAACTATAATTCCTCTGTAGAATTTGCTATCTACAGGTTTACCAGCTTAATCTTTACTCAAGATAGTATTTGTAGCCACAGGAGTGGACATTAGCTTAGAATGTTCCATGTTAAATTTCTTCAGAACTTCTCTAGCATATTTGGACTGATTGATGCAAATTCCATCATTAGTTTGCTTGATTTGAAGTCCAAGAAAGAAATTGAGCTCTCCCACCATATATATCTCAAACTCGCTCTTCATCTGCTTGCTGAATTCCTTGCACAGCTTCTCATCTATTACACCATGTAGAACCCAAGTTAAACAGTACTTAACAGTACTTACGAAGTTTTGGAAATAGCAAACCGAATAGGTAAGCGAATTTAATTAAGTACTAAGTATACTTTTAATTAATGAAGTAGACTTGAGTATTGTGGAAAAATCAACTCAGTTTACTATGAGTAATTTATTAAGTTGCAGCTTACATAGGAAAAGCTGAGTTCTGCTTTACTAAGTAGAATCCATGCTGAGTACTATGCAATTTAGGGAATAGTCACTTAGCACGAACTGAGTGCTGCTTTTATTAATTAAAAGCATTACTTTATTATGAAACTTTGAGAATTATTTAATAGTTATAATACTAACGATTTCTGTTAAGAAATAGAATATACTTTTGTTGCTTTTAATTTCAAATTATGCAGCAAACAATAGAATATTCATAGTGGCTTACACAAGAAAAAAGTAGTTCCACTCCACAAAGACTTGTCAAAATCTTTCCACAAAAGTCCAAGATGAGTGCGCCTTTATCAACCCCATTCCTTGGTGTCTCTACACGTGTCAGTCAATGTCAGCAACATTCAACCAATCAAATAACACGTTGCTCTGCATGCATCTCTATCTCTGAATCTAGATTACTTGAAGACAAAATAGCTTTCATCCATGAAAGCTTATCTCGCCTCAACGTTCATTTTTCTGTCTCTGAATGTCCTAGAAGCTATCTCCAATGGGAAGATTTGAAAGACGTGAAGAGAAGAAACATTAAAGAACTACAGAGATGAGATGTCTACAATAGCTACTTCGCAGATCCTCAAAGTATAAATAGAAGACTGAAGCAGACGTTTATAAAGAACAAGTGAATCACCTTGAATTTCATAAGAGCTAAAGTCACTGCAAAACATTCTAGCTTCCCAGAAATTCAAAACCAAGCAATCAGCAAACAACCATTTCTATATCTATTTGTAATAGAGAGAATCCATTATGAGATATAACATTGTAAGGATTCAACATTTTATAAGTTGAATTCAGTTCGCAACTCTCTTTTGCGATTTGAGTGTCAGTTTGGGAAGGTTACCCATACTGAGGATGTGGCAGTTTGAAAGGAGGGACTTTTTGTAATTGTTTCTGTCTAAGTGTCAGTTTCGGAAGGGTACCCAAATTGAGGAAGTGGTAGTTAGAAAGGAGGGACTTTCTGTAATTATACCTACCTGCTGTAAAGGCTTCTTTTCCTATTGAAGGAAAGAACCACTAGTGGATTAAAGCTCGGAGAGGGATCCAGGGATTTGTTTAGGTAGAGGCGGAACCAGGATAAAATCTTAGATGTAGTCGTTCTAACTCTAAGCGTTTAGCTTCATCAACATATTACTCATTCATATCTCTTATATTTGCTTATTATCCATCTAGAACTGAGTAATCTTCACTCAGTAAGAGGTTGAAGGTAAACTGTGCCAGCTTTGCTGAGCAGTTTATAAGTTTTTATACCGCACTCAGCACGCATATAAAAACCATACTAGGTTAACTATAAAACGAAAAGAATATAAAATTTACCCAGTATTCACATTCACCCCCCTCTGTTGTTGTTATTAGCCAGTTTACGGACCAACAAGTGGTATCAGAGCAGTTGCTCAAATCTAAGACTAATCATCTTGAATCAGATCCTTAAATGGCATATAATAACTTTAGCTCGAGTTCTGGTCAGTTGGTTCTTTTGAGAGAAGGAATGTCTGTTACCAGACCTCCTCTATTTGATGGTAATCATTAAACGTTTTGGAAAAATCATATGAAGAATTTCATTCTATCACAAAGTATGCAGTCCTGGCTTGCAATTGAGCTTGGCCCCAGAGTTCCTACTGAGGTTACGAACGGTGTGCATAGACCTGTAGATCTAAAGGACTACAATGACGCTGATCTAATGCTTCTCAAGGAGAATGTCGCAGCCATTAACTACTTACACTGTGCGCTTAATCTTACCAAATTTAACAGGATCTCAAGATGCAAAACAGCATAGGAAATCTGGAAGAAACTGGAGATTACCTATGAGAGACAGATAAGGTCAAGGAGTCAAAGATAAACCTCATGCTGAGAGAGTGTGAGATGTTCTCAATGGCTGCCAATGAAGGTATTTAGAGTATGAATACTTGATTCATTAACATTGTTAATGAACTAAAATGACTTGGAAAGGAGTTTAGCAAGGAAGAGCTCGTTAAGAAAATTCTCCGCACTCTCACAGTAGAGTGGGATTCTAAGAAGTGCGCAATTGTGGAAGCTCATGAACTTAAGAACAACAGCTATGATGGGCTGATAGGCACCTTGCTGACACATGAGATGTCATTGAGAAAGTACTCAGATAACTCCAAGAGAAATCGGGGCAAGGATAGTAAAGCCATTATCCTCAAAGTTGAATCATCTGATGAGTCCATCGACTGCGAATAAGATGAAGACATGGCTCTTCTTACAAGGCATTTCAAACGCTTCATAAAGAAGGATGGGAAGTTCAATAAGAAGAAGTTTCTTGCTAAAATCAAGTCAACTCAGCACAAACGTGGAGCTGAGGAAGGACTATGAAAAGAGCACATCAAAGACATTAAGTGCTATGGGTGTGGAGAAAAAGGACACATCCAGTCAAACTATCCAAAAGTAAAGAAGGATAGATTCAAGAAGAGATTCACCAAGAAGATTGAAGCTCTTGCTGCTACTTGGAGTGACTCAAAAGAATCTTCATCTTCTGACAAAGAAGTCTTTGATTCAGCTAATCTCTTCTTGATGGCTTTTGAAAATCATGGCAAACGCTCAGCATCTACCTCTAGTTCAAAATCTTCCGCTGACAACTCTGAAGCTGAGCATGATAAAGAGAAAGATCAGCATACTGAGGTACATTCTGATATTTCTTTATCAATTGAAGAATTCACCCAGGCTCTCTTTGATGTAACGAAACTAACAAATAAATCAATGAAAAACATCAAAGAGATAGTGAGGAGAAGTGACGATCTGGAAGATACTAATGCTTCCTTATCGCTTGATATCTACTTTCTTCTAGAAAAAGCTGAGTATAAAGAATGTGTTATTAGCAAGCTCACTAATAAACTAGATGAGCTGACTGTTGAGATTTCAGTATTGAAGAAGAAAGAGGAT
>CATIWQ010566311.1:0-12062 GCA_949673415.1 Euphorbia schlechtendalii | reverse complement strand
ACTTTGTATATGAACAATTCTTTCTTTGAAACATACCTTTGACCCTGATCTCTGGGTACGTTTTACAATATTTCCAAGTCGTACTTTCCTAAATTCTATTGTATGATTTATTTCTTCAGTATCTTTTTCATAAGTAAGATTTTGCAAAGAACAATTTTTTTCTTTGATGACGGTAGAATATGCAATGTCTGGTCTGCTTCTCCCGTGAACAGATCCAATGAACAAGATCTAAGAAAGGAGAAGGATTGATAGAAAACATAAAATTAGATAAACAGGAATATCATCAATAAAACAACAGTATTCTGGCATCATTCTTTTAAAATTTACACAAGCGATTTTATGTTTCTTCTAAGAAGTAGCAACTACAAATATACTAAAAAACAACATAAACAGCGAGAAACAAGATTGTGAAAACCAGGGACGTGAATGATATCGCTTTTAGCATGAATAGACATTGCAAATTGAAAATTTTGACACAGTCACTATTACTTCTAGGGAGAAAACATAAGTAAATATATGACTATACATGCCAGACCAGACATCAAACTGTGCAAATGATTTATTGGTTAATTACTCGGAAGTGTCTCAAATATTTCTCACTATATTTGGGAAACTGCATATTATACATTAAGCCTCGGTGTATCTCATATCATAATCTACTCATATATTCTGAAAGTAAGAAGAATCAGGATGCAAGGGTGTGACCATTATATATACATACTTTGTCAGTTTGCTGAAGGATTTCATCATCATTTGGGTGGAAATATATCTTTCCATCACGGTAAAGACCACAAACAACCACCTGAAAAAACAAAAACCAATAAGAGATGAGGGTTATTTTAAGACTTGCATTGAATTTTCTTCCAACATAAAGATTTACCACAGGACACTACCTCTTGAAACCCACGTCTCACTTGTCTATACTTAACTCCTGTTAGATTCTAGAAACTACATAAGTTAAAAACATTTTTTGCAATAGGTAGAAGTATTATTTGTTAGTACATCAGTAATATATTAGCATAATGGATGTGGAAAGAAAATTTCATTCTAGAACAAGTAACAATTGATGAATAAGGGGAATAATTGAAGTCATGATTTTTTTAAAAAAAAAGGAAATTACTGAAAATTCAGAGCCCACTACCAATACAGATGCAATTTGTCAGTGTATCAATGCAGGACATGTTTTATCAAGATTAAAATAAAACTATACAAACAAACATTATATCTTATTAATACAGCAGATGTAAATGAGATGGGAGGTTCAAGTGTTGGTTTTGGTATGGAGGCAGATCGCACCAATAGAACAGAAAAACCAGTGGACGACTAGAGCTAGAACAAGTGGCAATGTGGAATAAAAAGTTCAGGAAAAACAAATAATTCAGAAAGGAAGTTCATAAAGTACTTCGATAATCAAGCAAATGTCTGTAGATTTTTATCAGCCCCTTCTGCCGAGAGCACTGAACAAATAATTTGGATGCAACATTTTCAACCGGTGCTATCTTGAGTCCAGATATTGATTTTAAGAGGTCACACGTATTGGAGTTTGAGACCTGAATTTCAAACCATGTAGGATCCAACTTTACACTATGATAAAAAAAACCTCATTAGATAATTTCACAGAGGGACAATCAGTGGTTTATGTACCTCAACAATGGTGGGTACAGTCTCCAACTTTGCTATAGGTTGAAGAGCTAGCACAGATAGAAAGGCATTGCTATCAACTTCATACCTAACAAATTGAAGACTCAGTACCTCAGTTTAGTCAAGATACAGAACTAACATATACAGCAAGACCTATGTATTATTAACATGTAGCACTTAATTCAATGACTTAAATGGATTGAAGACCACTAGAATACTATAAAGTCAAAGGAAAAATCCAAGAATGACAGTCAGTCTGGATCAATGCAAAAAATGGCCTGTTCGCTTTACGTCATCCTGTCAGAATCATATCATACTAACATAATTAAGCACTATGAGTCAGCAATGCTAAATACTAGTATTAATGAAATCCAAAATTTTCTATACTTGAGTTGATCTGCAAAACGCATAAAACGAGATCAAAGCCAATGTTATAAATTGATGAGCTACTGAGTACTGATGACCTAGTTACTCCACTTACGAAGACATTGGTCGAAGAAAGATGTTGAAACTTGAAGGTGCCTAACACATTGAAAAATACACTTCTTATCAAGTGTGCATCTCTTCAAATAATTATTCCAACAACTTGGCGTAGACGAGAAAAATTTAAAAATTGGATGACAGATCAAAAGCAAACACCCTTTTCACTCAGGGTAAGTAAGTATCAAACGTATAAATCGTGATACCCCAAAATATAGTATGGAATTGGATATCCAATAGTATCTCTATAGTCTATCAGAATCACAATAAATCAATTTCCAAATTCCTGCTGTTATAACAAGATAGATGATGGTTTTGACAGATGACATGCAACCAGTTTCTTGCAAAAATATGTTGGACCAAAATAGATAATATAATAGAATTATGATTCAAAAGGTTTTTCACGAACCTATCTCCCTTTGTTGTTGGCAATATAATTATGGCACGTGCTTCACTGGCTGCAGCTCTTTCAAATGACTTTGTTAGGTTAAGACTACAACTGAAGAAAGAACAGAATGTAAGAAGTGGACTCCAACCCCAAGTAAAATATCAAATTTTAGGTACTATATATAAGTACTAGTAGTTGATTTCACAGAACATAAATCGAAACAAAATAAGCAATAAGATGTTGACAGGGAAAGTTTTAAAATAACAGAAAATTCTCAAATTGGGAAACAACAAGATGACCAAACATTTATTGAAGTAGTCAAACATTTCTTCTGCGTCCAATAAACTGCCATTCAGCTAATAGATATGAGCATAACCTTGCAAACATCAGTATAGGTAACAACCAATACAGAATCAGTTATTTCATTCCATTTTTCTGAAAGTTGAACAGAAAAATCCATGTGATTAATGTGTTGTCATTACAAAGGAAATATACAGCATGCACATCACGTTGAATCACAAGAACCCTGAACACCCATATCCAGTCACTTAAAACTATAACCTAATACTGAAATTGCAGACCCAACTTAAGAGATTCAAAGTCCTTCACGTAAAAAAAGCATCTCCTAATCAGTGAAATTCTGCCAACCAAAAGACAAAGCGATTCTACAATTGCAAAATCAGGAAATCATGACCAAACCCAAGGACAGTTGACCAATGATGAAGCTGTGAGTGAAGTGTACGAAAATAAAAAAGATAAGTCCAATTATGCAGCAATTGATATAAAAGAACCACTGCACATGCCTCTTGGTGAGGACATCAATATGGTAGAGATCCCTGGCAATACTGTCAACCAGCTTATCTATCTGCTTCCGTGGAAGGTCAGACATAAGAAGAATTCTCTGCCTCCTATAAATACAAGTACAATATTAATCAACAAACAGAACATAATCCTCAACAGTAACATATAAAATTCTTCTGTCAGCATGAGAATCAATTACCTAGCTGTAGCAGTACCTAAGCGGACAGAAAACTCATGATATTTATTCAGCTGCTTTAGAATGAAGTTCAATTTACTGTTGACTCCACAAATAATGATATGATCTGACTCAAGAACTTGCATTTGAGCACCTTCCCTAAGCCTTTGCATGTTATTCTGTCCAAGTAATAACCCTGAGGATCATTCGTGTAAAAGTGAATTTCGGTAAGCATTTAGGTTCCTGCACTTTACCCTGAACTGCTCTGTCATTGTACTCAATAGTCTAGAGTAGAACAGGATGCCCCATATGGCAAGAATGAAGCCAATAACACGTTCAATGCGTGTTCTTTGCTGCAATTCCACATGCAACATGTTTCTTTAGCCACAACGGTCATAAATTACAATTATGGAACTTGGAGAACAATTTCAAGGGACAACATTCACAAGACACACCAAACCTTTAGATGAGTAGATGATGAACACAAACAAGCCCAAGCTTCCCACAAGCAGTCCTCCAGAGATTGTGTACTATCTCTGTCATTTCAGAAACTTATACAAAGATTAGAAACAAGCAGATGAATAATTGCAATGAATCTGATCAAGAGAAGAACTTAAAAAATTCCTAACAAGATGAATCATAACCAATGCTGATTAAAGAATTTTATTACCAGAGATTATCTAAATGAAAAAAATTCAAGTTTATGGTATGATAATCTATATGTCCATGATTTAAGGTCTATCTTATAATGTTTGTAAACATAAAATCTAGACTTAAGCTAGATACATCCTTTTATCACCCTCTTCAAATAACACATTGCACATTCCTTATATAGGGTGACAGCATCTATTGACAGAGGTCTAGATTATGTTATATGAATAAACCTTAGTAAATGATCATGTCAGTTGAGAATATAAGGAATGAAAAAATGTTCCGAAAGTACTGTGAAAACAAGCCATCTAAGTGAGGCTTCATTAGTTAAAGAAGTCTATGTTATCTGTTACTTATATTAAAAGTTCATCAAGATCAAAGATAAGTGTCTTTATACACAAATGTCTGTTCATTGTAATTTTGTAAGTTACTGACTTGATTGAGGAAATCTGCAACCTAAATCCTACAGAACAAATGCCAACTGCCATAGTGACAGAGAAAGTAAATTGTGATATTTAAAGCATTTAAACAAGAGAGACTACAGTAAAAGTAGCTAAACTACTACTACTACTTCACTGTATTTGGCAGTAAAGATGATAGGTACCTTACCTCAACTTGAAAAACAGGAGGCCGCCAATGACTACAAAAGAGATGCAAGCCACAAGGAGCACAACGAAGAACCTTCAAAGCATTTATAGCCAATCAATTAATCATTTGAATACAGAAGAATTTATACATGTATTCATTATAACTCGTGAACAAACAAAGCAAAACAACATAATGATGTTAGAAATCTTGTCCACTGATATTAGTTAAGTAATAGATAGCAATATCAAGAATTTATTCAAACATCTTATGAACCAGCAAATAAAAAAGTGTAAAATTATGGATCAGAAATATAAAAAATGTGTTACACTTACGTCGCCACATTCCTTTCAAGTTGCATGTTGAACAAATAAATTATACGGGATACACTCCATCTAACATCATTAAATGATGGGAAGGATGCATCCAATCCAAGAGGTTTTGGCTTATTTAAGGTATTAGATATGCAAGCAAAAGGTGTGTTTGCAGATCCAAAAGCCAAGACCAAAGATGGAAGTGAGTCTTGAACCATTTTTATCAACGCAGTTACGAAATTTAACTGCATCAATCTGATTGTGCAATACAATGAAATAGATCCAATCATGGGTTTAGCTTCACAACCCTGCGCATAAAAAGTGAATTCATCAATACATTTACTAGTAGTTACATCAAATTACAGCTGAAGTGCATAATCTAAAACAATATTAGCATCTGAAGTGAAACATATGATTGAATACGAAGCACTCCAGAATTAGACCAAGAGAAAAAAAAACTATATTTCAATGACCAAAAGGAAAACGAGCACAACATTCCTATTTTTTGGATTTTTTGGAGGAGCATCTTGATGGAAAATAGGCAAACTATATCAAATGGTACATTTTGAATCCTTATGGAAAAGAAAGCATGACTTTAAATCCCACTTGGTAAAAGAATATTACGCAAACTATGCAATCTAAAGAACAAGGTTCTATCAGTGGATTCTCACCTGGGAACTACTGGTTTGGCTCCCCTTTAAGAGCTCATGATGTGAATCATTTGAGGTTTTCATGTATACCATACAATTCAACTTGTTCCTCAACCTATGACAATTTCCTCCCCATTTCCCTGGAAAAATCATCTAAGCCATCAAAATGCAAACCTTCCAATACGTTTGAGAAGTAATTAAACAACCATTTAAACGCGAGCCTATTCAACAGGAGAACTATCCTGTGCATACTATATGTGCTTCCCTTAAAACTGGCAAGTGACTACAAAGGAACTACAGTGTCAGATTCAACACCAACATCTACATGACTGTATCTTCTTAATTGTTATACTTTATAAAAAAATTCCCAAACCGCCTCATTGAATATATAAACTCAATGTATAATTAATTTTAGTCGGATTTTTACCAATCCTAATTTCTCTAGAACTATTTCTCCATTTTCAAATAGAAATTTCCAGTTTCACATCATATATGCAGAGAGTTATAAAACTGACATCATCAAACAAACGCCTTTCCTTTTTGGAAGCTCAAAATTTATATATATATATATATATATATATATATATATATATAAGATAAAACAGACTGCTTTGACTCACCTTCACAGCACATTCTGAAGTTTTGTGGACGTATGGATGGGGACTCAATCCACCAAACACGAATGGATGTTGATTTCCTGTTGAACTACAAGGTCAGAATGGGGACTTAAATTCATTGCTTTAGCAATTACAGCAGCTAACTTACTTAAAAAGAAAATCAGTAAAAGAAGTTACCAGGTTAATTTTCTTCTACTATATGTTGTGTCGCATCTTGTATATAAAAACATATAAATATAAAATAAATAGTTACCAATCTTGAACCCAAAACTATTGCTATATACCAAAGACAGATGTTCAACAATAAGTCTATTAATGATATTACTCCTAAAGTAATAGGACATTGTGAACAAACTTAATCTGTAAAACTCCATCAATTATTGCAGCAGAAGACGTTCTTTTCTCAGCAAACGTTATGCCCAGTGTAGTCAAAGGCGCGCCTTAGGCACTAGGGGCACTGGGCGAGCAGGCTGGCGCCTCCTAGCCCTTTAGGCGGTGCATATGACAATGGTGTGCACCTTTGTATGTGAGGCGCAATGCGCATATAAGGCACCAAAGGCGCATAATGGTAGTTAAGAAGTAGTTTTAGGGTTTTTTTATTTATATTTTCACCTCTTAAAACTCTACTGCCTTTTTTTCTATTTAGTTTTGAATTAGAAAGCCACAGAATTACTTTATTTTTCCTATTTAGTATAGAATACTTTAGTTTTCCTATTTGGTATAGAATCCTTTAGTTTTCCTATTTATTAAACAATACTAAACGTGTATGAACTCTGTTTAGCACAGAAAACTTTATTTTTTTACGTTTAAAACTCTGCTTCTGCTTAGTCTGCTATAGTGCTATAAATAACCGTTTCTACCGATCAATTTTCAATTACCAATCTGCCTGCATAACCAATTCACCGCTACCTCATCCTCAAGCCCTCAACTTGCTGATTTCGGCCTGAGTTGTCTGCTGTTGCTACATCTAAAGAGTCCACAGATCAGTCACAATTCAACTTCATCATTCTAATCTTGATCTTGATGATTCCGATGATTGATAATTATGTTTTAGATTGATAGGAATTAGTTTTATTAGTGAACTTTGAATTGATAGGAATTAGTTTTATTGGTGAACTTTGAATTGATAGGAACTCGTTTTATCATTATGAACTTTGAATTTTCTTTCAAGTTAAGTGAAAAAAATTTTATTTTAATTTTTTTTAGTTCATGCGCCTAGTTTGCGCTTTTTGTGCGCCTTCGCCTTCGTCTCGCGCCTAGGCAACAGGACCCCCTGTCGCCTTGGGTGCGCTTAGCGCCTTGACTACTATGGTTATGCCTGAATATCAAAACACACAAGTAATAATAGCTCATAAAGAGCTTCAAAAAGACAGCAGGATGGAAATTTGAAATCTGAAGCAGGATACTCAAGAAAACAGAAAGCGCAATTCTATGATTTTATAGGAGAAATAACATCTTAACAGGATTACTTTCCAAACAAAGAACAAGTAAGGAGGCGTAACTGGCCACAAAAATAACCTTGAAGAATATCTTTCTAACCGCTACAAATTAGTCAACGATTTCAGTACCTAATCTTCGAAACAAAAAAAATCACAGTTACTGATTCCGCCTACATCAGAAAACATTTCAGAACTACAGCGCCTATAATGCTTACACATTCAACCACTCGCAACAGTCAAACAGTAAATACATGCAACTCCCTAGATGAGAAGACATAAGAGATGAACGATGGGGCCAATGTGAGAGAGCATCAACAATGAGAAGCAATAAACACAAAGAAGCAGTACGAACTACCTCATTCTCGAAGGAGGAGCACGATTGAGCCTCGGGAGTCGAGAAGGTAGAGAAATCCATGGATGAGAGGATTGCGACTGACTGAAAAGCATATCGGTGTACCGTTTTTCAGTGAGGCAATACAGTCTTCTATGTGTTTGATGAAAGTACTGAGAGAGAAAAGGCTGAGAATGGCGCGACGATGAATCTGAGAGTTGAGTGACTGAGTTTCTTCCTATATTTGAGGGGAAGAGGCTGCAGTTTGGGACCACCTCTAAAAGGAGGTAGTTATAATTGCTGTTAGTCTTACTAGCGAACTTTTTATCTTTCGTTTATTAATCTTTTTTGGTATGATTCAGCAAATTGGAAAGAGTTTTTTTGTGATGAGAAATCCTTTTATCACATTTCAAATCACTTTTGCAATGATTGTTTTAAAAAATAAAAGTTATTTTATCATAATTATAAATTAACTTTAAGACATAGGTTAAGATGATTATATTTTTAATAAATAATTTTTATTCTATCTCTTATATTGTTGGATTAAATCGTAATGTTAATTTAATGGTGACAATGATAATTAAAGATTTTATGTTTAACAATGTCATTGCAAAATTTAATCAATCTTATTATCGTTGCATGATAATTATTTTTTTGTAAAATTAAATTTATTTCAATTCAATTGAAATTATTTGAATAATAAAATTTTAAATTGTAAATTATTCGTCTCATCTCACCAATCAAACAAAATAAGAAGAGGTAAGAGATATTCATATAGTTTCATGTTATTTATTAAATTTTAATCTGTTCATTAGAAAATACGGCGGAGAAGGATATTTTATTGTTTGTTTTACTTGAAAACTAATTTTGAGAAAGATATTTTGTTCATCAACAAAAAAATATTATAGAATTAAAACAAAATTTCATTTAAATACAAATGAACCGTCCCTTGTTTCACATCTTCATTTCCAATCTACCTCTTTTAACGTTTCCATCTTCATCACATTTACTTTCGCCTTCACCTCCTTCACTTTCTTTGACATTCACTTCTACTTACTCTTCCACTTGCGTCTGTGTAACCATAGTTTCCACCTCAACCATCTTCTCCTTTTCCATTACCTTTGATTGTGTACTCCATCGATGTTGTTGTCGCATTTACATCTCCTCGTTTACTTATTCGTTGTTTATGTCTCTTTCATCTTCACCATTTGAGGTCTATTTGTGATGGTCAGGGCTGGCCATGGGAGGTGGGCAACAAGCGCCCAGAGCCCATGTCGAAAGGGGTCCAAAAAATAATTTTTTTTTCAATAATTTTAGTAGTTAATGTTAAAAAGATAAAACTAAACAATAATTAATGATAGATGAATTTGTAAGAAATTTGTTATGGATATAAGAGATTATGGGATCAAATCTTAGTATCAACAAAATAGTTAATTTTTATCATAATTTTTTACCAATTGCCCATTTTAATAAAATCTATATTATTTTGCTTAGAACCCTCAATTTGTCCGGACCGGGCCTGGTGATGGTTATCATAGTCGCCGTCATGAAAATTTCAACGCATAAATATTTAATATTACAATATATTTCGGCAATGAATAAAAAAATTTAATTTTAATATTAATTAATTATGAGAAGTTTTCAAGAGAGCATCCTAAAAAAGTTTAAATGGAGCTTAAAAAACACAAACTGAGAAAGCCATTTCTAATTGATCCTTTCACCATTGCCAGTTTCGCCACACAAATTTTATCATTTACAAACATTATTTTAAATAAAAATATGACTACAGTTACTCAATTTTTTTATATATATAATAATTTGTTTCAAATTTTCTGTTTATACATATATTTAATTTTTTTTATAAATACTAAACTAAAATTATATATTAACTATATATAAACCCCATAAAATTATTAGTTGGAAACCAAAACACCGAATAAATATAGAAAACATACATTCATCTTAAGAAAATAAATTTATTGAAAACTATCTAATTAAAGTATCAAACACATCATATATTTGATAGCTTAACAAGTACGGTGGTTAGTTACTAATTATTAGGAACAAAAATATGTTTTTTTTTTTGGAGAAGTTAGAAATATTTAATTTTGGAAGTACCTGAGATTTGAACACGGAACCCTCAACTTTTTTTCACTTTGGGAGGAAGTTGTGATCACCAAACTAAGGATAGAAAATATTCATTGTTTGTATTACAGGCTTCTTTTTCAAGAATTTATGTTTCTATTATCGTGTAACATATTTTATTTCAAGTATGTATGCATATTGGACATCACAATAAAATTGTTCTAGATTCACCATTGCTAGCTACTGAATATCAAGATTACATTCGACCACAAAATACAACAACACATAATGTATCGACATTATACAAAAAGAAATTTGTCGCTTAAAATTTTGACACGCACTCGAATGACACTTATATATGAAAATCATTGAAAGTTTCAATTATTAGTCGCATCTTGCTGCACATTGGTTATAATTGTATGAATTATTTGATCTTATTTATTTTTCTATTGATGAGATTGATATGTTGGTTCACAAGATTTTTACCAAAACTGAAAATCGCCACATGTTTTTTATATTTGTTAATAATAATGTAGATAAACAATCCTTATCGATTAGGGTGGGCACTATATATGTTGGTCTCTTGTGTGTGTTCAATCATGATCCATGTGTGTGGTTCTAAAGTTTCTTCATTTAAAAAGAAATTGAAACGTGATTCTTTTCTTTTTCTTTCAAAATCAAATTTGTTCATTTTTACTTCCATTGAGAATGGGGACGACATCAGATCTTAAACCCAACCATGCAGTTAAATTATTTAGATCCAATGGACTTACAAGTTTATGATATGAGCCGGGTGTATAAATTAGACCTAGATCTGAAGAACACTTTACAAAATATCAAATATTAAAGACATGTAATGATATCCATTGATTTATGATAAACATAAGAACTTCACTAAAAATTATAATATACTTTATATTAGTAGTTTGAACTTTGTCACCACTAACCCATAAAGGAATTGTAAATTGCTGTTGTATTGACGTGGTAGAAGGTAATAAGAGAAAGAAGACAAAAAAATCCACCTCTTCTGCTAGTGTGATTCTTGCCATTTCCAACTGAAGTAAATGCGTATATAATCTTTCAAAGAGGCAATGATTAATAAAGCCATTTTTTTTTATTTTTATGCAATGAGTTGACCGGATACTCAAAAGGGTGTAACTATGGGGTTGAAAGTTCGAGCAAGGAGTGACCATGATAAATGGCGAATAAAATATTTTCAAGGCAAAAAATGAGATTTAATATTGTCATGGATGGATTCTAAGATAAATGACATTTGAACAAAAATAGATAATATTAACATATGATGCTGCAAACATATTGTACGATGAATATCAAAGCAGACTCTTCACTTACAAAGTGGGGGTCCAAGGATTAATTAGTTGAAATTTAAGAAACGATGATAAGAGAAATCGATATATAAATAAACTAGCATCTTATTAAAAATAGATAAAGACTCACCTAACTATTACTATATGTAACTTGTATAAATGTGTCTTAAGTATATTAGACTCTGGTATAGGATTAAAGTTTGGTTATAGTTATTAGCTTAAGAATCTTTATCATAAATTTAATTCAGATTTTAGTTATGTTCTTTCAGACTCAAACTATATAAAAGTGAGGGACATAAATAGAACTACATTGATTTAAACCAAATTGTTGTAAAATTGTACTAATTTCAAAGTAGTATGCCTGTTTTTAAAGAAATTGTTAAATATTGAAAAAAATGTGAGGTAGAAAGTGGGCAATATTCAAGCTGAAAAGATAAGCATTCTTGTTTTTACATATCTTGTTTGTAAAGACAATTAATGCATCAAAAATCAGCTTTCTAGTCAGCGTTTTCTATTTTAAAGGACCACTGGGACTCAATTATTTATAATACAAAATTTGTGTTTTTGTGTTAACTGT
>CATIWQ010566275.1:0-12637 GCA_949673415.1 Euphorbia schlechtendalii | reverse complement strand
TATTTATTCATAAATAATTAATTACTATGTCCAGCTTTGTTTTGAAGAAGAATTCTAAATTATACCAACGGAAAGCGAGGTATGACTTATCCTTGCTCACCAAAATGTCTACTTTCCTTTTGGGTTTCATTATGGGGAATTTGAGGTGTGATTTAATAATATTATACATGTTACACATGCATAGTAGTTGTAATTCTCCTAATCAACAAACTTTATACAATGAATGATGAAAGTAGGTCTTATTTATTGAGCCTGTGATAACCAATCAGCTTTTCGTATAATTCTTTTGCATTTCTAAATCTAGCAACTTGTTAGCTTTGGTTCTAAATATGGACTTTCCAATCCTAAATCACCTCTAGTCCACCAGGTTATCTCATTTTAGGTGTAGTTCTTCCCTTTCAACCTATATTGCTATACATCACCTCAACAAGTATTATATATAGACTTGTAGAATATTATACTCTAGGTGGCACGATAGAAACCAACAAACATAAACAGTTATTCTCTTTCAATTTAAATTACATTTCTGTTTCAATTAAATTTTATTTTAATTAAGTTCTGGATCTTTTACTGGTTTGGAGTATGGTCCTGGGTCTGATTTAAAAATATTTTCCTTTTCAAATTTTTCAACCACTTTTGCTAACCAACTCCAGTGCAACGTAACCAAAATAAGACAGCGAGATTTTAATTGAACCAAAATAGCCATCTGAAAGAGCAAAAAGTT
The DNA here is from genome assembly GCA_949673415.1 of Euphorbia schlechtendalii. NCBI lineage: Eukaryota > Viridiplantae > Streptophyta > Magnoliopsida > Malpighiales > Euphorbiaceae > Euphorbia > Euphorbia schlechtendalii. Next base: position 11,913 of record CATIWQ010566275.1, on the reverse strand, counting down.
CTCGATATTCTTTCAAGAAATAAACAGATGTTTTTCTTTTGGGAAAAAAAGAGATTCAGAACTTGTCTGTTTAACACATGGACTTGAGTTGTTCTTTATCAATCTTTCTAAAATCTGTTCTGTTGTGTGAGTAGATTCATTCTTGATGTTTCTTGTGCAGCAATATTGTTTCTGCAATTGTGTCATTGTTTTCGGCAACATATGTGATAAACTGGAAATCCTTTTTCCCACGAAAAGAGTTAAAGTATTCTCCCACTTTCGATGGAAGGGCCGTTTGTTATCCATCAACTGAGATTCTTCGGGATTATCTGTCTTGGAGACAAGTTGATTGTAAGTACTTTTATTTATGACTTTTACAATCTGGTAATTAAGTCGTTCATTGCAACTAGTACTGCTTTAAGCTTCAAGCTTTCAAACTTGTGATTCTTAGACTAGATGAGTCAACTCAATATTTTAAGGCTAAGTTTGGGTATATGTGTATAATTACGCAGGTTACATCAACAACCAATACAATACTTGTTTCTGGGCACTTGTGAAGTCTGGAAAAAGCAAAAGTGATGCCCAGAAATTTCTCAAGGTTTTAAATTTCTCTCTCGGGTGTTACACTTGTAATAGCCACAGTTCTAATAAATGAAGTTTAACATATGACAAGGTTGGTAATCACATACATGACTTGAATATTCGAATTTGCTTGTGGTGCAGGGTACTCAGACGCGGGAGAAAAACGAGATACTCGCGAAATTCGGTATCGATCATAACAACTTACCAGCTATTTTTCGACAGGGTTCCTCTGTTTTCAGGGTAATTGCCTTTCTAACTCATTAAGCAAGTCTTGAAAAATTGCTTCCTATCTGGAATTTTAAGTATTTTTTTTAAACGAATAAGTTGATAAAAATTATTTATGGAGATGAACCATGTAAGTGTACAGAATTGGTAACGTCATACCCATGTGTGATCCTTTAGCGAATACAACATGAATGAATTCCTATTTTCCGAAACAAACTATCTTCGTATCCTCTGTTCATGTTTGGTTAGGGTTTTGATCTATTACATATTTACATTGCTGACAACAGTGTTTGTTTTCCGTTCAGGTTGCGAAAGAGCAGCAGAATGGAGAAGGTAAACAGATTGGGGATGAAGAAGTAGAAGTAGTAGTAGTAGTAGTAGTAGTAGAATACTGTAACATACTTGAGGACAACTTTTGGAAACAACACTCAAAGATTCTACATTAGAATACTCCACTTGATGGCATTATCAGATACAGTTTTCTTCTATTTTATTTACGGGTTGCTATTTCGGGGCTATATGATTTGGCCACGATTAGATGGTTACTTAGGATCTCGACTCGGTATCTTGTTTTTGGTTGAGGTTGCTGACTTGGGTGAAGTGATAGGCACGTAATTGGGAAGTTAAAGGAATAATACAGGTGGCATAGTCGGTTACAGGGTAGTGCACTACTTATAGAGTTAGTGGGGGTGAGAGTGGGACATGAAATGGTTATTTTCTAATTTGGGCTCTTAGGTTATCACCGAGAGAGAGTGTGTGCTGATCTTTAGTCTCTTTTATTGTATCGATTTCCATTTCTTTTGTAATTACTTTCAGTTTCATCTTTTCATTTCATTGCTTATTTCTTGATTTCTATAAATTGAATTTGTGTTGTACATATGTACATGCTTACTTGGAGAGTTTTTGTAGACTAGCGGCACCAGTTTAAATGTGCTTACTTGGCATACTATTTACAAAAATATATTCTTAAGAATTTATTTTATTTTTTTATTTTTTTATATTCTGATTTTCCATTTTTACGCTCTTATGTTTTGATTTTACATTTTTACGTTCTGTATATATATACGTGTTATATATCTATTATATGTAAATGTGTTGTATTTCTGTTATATATTCACTATATAAATCTATTATAAACATGTTATATGCCTGGTTTAACACATCTGTTATGTTCAGCTAAATTGTTTTAACATATCTGTTATATACTTGATATATACGGTTATATATCTAGAACGTAAAAAAGAAAATTTGAAACAGTTTTTACCTAATGATGTAAAATTAAAACTTGAGGAAGATTTTTTTGTAATTTAATAAAAAAATCTTCCTCAAGTTAAAAGGGATAACTGGCTCATTCAAGTTCCCTTTCATAGAAGTGAAAAGGATAATATTTCACATAATCTATTCATTTATACACCAATAATCATATTGTCAATCAAAAGTTGATTGAATATTACTCAATTTAATTAAGTTTATCCCATTTGCAATGGATGTACATAGTTACTGTGACATTGTGTTAATTAAAAACAATTTTTTTTGTATATAATAATATGTTGTAACATATTATAATAGCAAAAAGGCCTTATATATCCTTTGTCCTTATAGGAATGGCCAAATGAAGCCGAAAGCAAATGAAATTTGTGGCTTCTGAAAAATAATTGGATGAAATCATTATAATAATTTTTGTTTGAACAAAATAACCTTTTCAATTCAAACCACTTTATCTTACCGCCTAAATGCCTAAAAAATATAACTGGCTTATATTAAATAAATTATTTATTGGAATTCAGAAATTAAAAAATGAAAGACATAGTCAAATGACAAGCAGAACCACCATATATCACTTTAACAACTCACTGAATAAGGACGATACTGTCTTTTTAAATATTAGTTGGGATGCCTTTCTAATATTTTCTTATTATTCTTGATTTTGTAATAAAGCAAGGGAATTTATGCGCATAAAAGGATTTATCTCTGCGCCATTCTATTTTATTTACTTTTATTTCCTCAAATTTTATAAATTAATAAAATAATGAACATATCATTTGTAATTTATCTTTGAAATTAGTATAACTGACTTGCAATATTCTGTTTCCCTTCAGTCTATTTGCCAACATGAAAATGTCATTTGAAATTGAAAAAGGATACTAGTTTTTGTTGATACAAATTACACCTATTTTTTGAAATATTGTAATAAGAGGTGAATATCTTGGTCCAATGGTTTAAACTATAAGCATGTTTGATACAATTGTTATTTGATGTTTGTTGTCAGCGATTTATTGTTACTATTTGTTGTTCAATATTAAATGTTGATAATTTGTTATTGGTATAGTTATGATGTACTGTTAGATATTATAGTATGAAATGATACATATGAACATGAATTATGTTAGTTAATAAATAAATAGAATATAATAGTTAGACTTTGTATGGTTTTTTATAACTATATTCTTTATTATTTTGTACTCTTAAACTATTGATGTTTATTTTCAACGGTATGTTGTTGCTATTTGTTGTTCAATATTAAATGTTAATAATTTTGAAATGATATGGTTATGATGTACTATTAATATTTTAATATAAAATGATACATATAGACATGAATTATGTTAGTTAATAAATAAATAACAAAAATATAATACTTAGATATATGGTTTTTTTAGCTATATTCTTTATTATTTTTAGACTCTAAAGTTGTTAATGTTTGTTGTTTCTTGTTTATCGTTATCGTTTGTTTTCAATTTTGATTGCTTATAATAAAATGTTTGGTAAAATTTTGATGCCTTGTTGATAGTAGAATGTGAAATGATACATATGGACATGATTTGTATTAGAATGTAAAATTACGCAAATAATAATTTTGATTATAAGTTGAACAAATGAATATAAATATAATGAGTAGATAATGTTTTTAAAAATTTAAATGTTAACTAACTGTAGAAAAGAAAAAAAAAATAGAATTAGAGGCATTTAGAACGGATTGGCGTGAGTAAAGAGGTGTAACCTTGAGATTAATGATTTAAATATAAATGTAGTTGTTCGTATGGGGTACAAATTTATTAAATTCCAACAATCTGAATTTAGTAGATAATTATATTAATTAATTTTTTACTTTAACAAATTTAAACTTTGGATAATCATAATCCATAAAAGACAATCTAAAATTTTTTGTGAATATATGCAGAAATTTGTTGTTGATTTAAACATTTACAGTTTGGTTTTTAACAAGTGAATAATAGTTGTTTTACGTGTTTTAACCAAACGCTACAACATCAATTATTTAGTTTTAAACATCAAACAATATTAGATAAAATGTAAAACAAACATGGACGTTATAATTAGTCTAATTGCATAAATTTTATTTTAAAAACACTATAATAAAAGGATAATATAATTTCATAATATCGGGATAAATGTGTTCTTTTAGGTTTACACAAATCTATGAAGTAAATTACTTTTAACTCTTACACATTCAAATATAGGACATGGTTGTGCAATAAGAGACGTAAGATGCCAAATGCCAAGTGCAACATGATCTACGTTTCTTTAAGGTAGAGGCAGTTATTCCTTAGCAGAGACACTACGTTGTAAAGAAGCATTACGTTGACCAAAAGAGCAATCGCTCATCATTCATCACTAAATGCTATAAATGTTGTGTCGATCCTAAATAACAGAATATCCTTCCTAAAGCTTTAAGTCTTATTTTCGAGATTTTAAAGAGCTTATGAAACTCTTTTTAAACATAAGAGTTACTAATGATAATAGATCTGTTCACTTATTAGGCATCTAATTCATAGACAGGTAGGTAGGTTTACATGGATGCATGGGTGTTCACTCATATTTATAGTTGTAATTGTTTACTATTATTCTAGCACAAAAAATTTGAATTCTATTAAAGGAAAGCACACCAAAGAAGTTAATTATAATAATCATGACGGTAAGCAAATAGGGCCAGGTAGTAATAAGTAGATATTCTTAGGGAAAAAATGTGAAAACAATTGGGGCCTGATTTACGAATATAGAAGAAAGAAAGGGCATAGGTGCAAAACAAATGCCAAGTATAAAGATATGCTTAATAGCAATAGAGGGGTGAATGCATTTTTTTGATTTTTTTCATGTTTGTAAAAAATTTTTACTAAGTTATGTTTTTAGATGCATGCTGAGCTGAGTATAAAAACAAACTGCTCAGCTTTGTTGGCACAGTTTATCTTCAATCGTTGTTGAGTACTTTACTCGGCTTGGATTGGTTTTCAAGCAAAACTGATAAAATAGAAAGAATAATGAATGAGATCAGGCGCGATAAAGGTAAACAAGTAAGGTTAGAACTTTTACACCTATGATTTATACTGATTCGACCTCTAACCTACCTCTAGTCCTCGGATTCCTTTTCGAGCTTTAATCCACTAGTGATCCGTTCCTTCCTTAGGCGGAGAAACCTTCGCAGCGGGTAGAGAAAGTATCTTCCTTTCTAACTACCTCTCAAACTCAGTTTAGTACCCTTCCTAAACTGACACTCAGATTTATCAAAGAAAATATGAATAGAGGAATTCAACTTATAGAAATGTTTAATCCTTTACAAGGTTAAATCTTAAGTGTTATTCTCTCTATTACAAACAGATTTAGACGATTTGTGTTTGCTGATTGATTGATTTGGAACTTCTAAAAGCTGGAAGTATTTAAGCAGAGATTCAGGTTTTAGAGAAATTCGAGGTAATTCACCAAGTTTGAACGTCTGCTCCAGTCTTCTATTTATAGTTGAAGGTCTTGGATTTAGCCGTTGCAAACTTCTTGTCCTGACAATTCTTCAATATCTCTTCTCTTCGAATCTTTCAAATTTTCCCATTAGAGACAACTTTCAGGATGTTTAGAGATAGAGATTTCGAACGATGAAGCATGAGCTTAATCCGTTGTTGTTGTTTTGGGGGACACCGTTGTTGACCGAGAGGACTGCCCCGTTGGGTTTGGCAAAGGGGACTTGGCCGTTGATGGCCGGGTTGTTGACGATTCCGGTCATTGCCCGAGCTGTTGGGTTTGAGCCTCCTAGAATGTCGTGCATGAAGAATGTTAAGGTATGGGCGGGGTATAGGTTGGGTATAGTGGAGCCAGCGGGGCAGCTGGGCAAATTGGGTTGGGTTGTGTAGCTGCTGGGATTGGCTGAGGAGGTAGGACTGGAGCATCGGGGGCCCGACTTCTGCAGCTCATCGAGCATTCGGGCAGAGGTTGTGAAGGCAATGGTGAGGATGAGGAAAAGAAAGTAGGGCAATAAGTGAATTTTGGTTTCCATTTAGAGATGTAAGGTTGAAAATGTGAATTAATTGAGAGTTGCTGTTGGAGTTAATATATTTGTTATTGGTGTTGCATAATTGGTATATATATAGTTTTGAGTTGTGCATAATTGAAAAGTAGATGAGATGGAGTTGGTGTTTTAGTAATTTTCAAAGTGTATTGGTTGGGAAATTACAAAATAAAAAAATGAAGGGAATTAGTGAAATGAAAATTGGCATGTTAATTCATGTTTTTAAAATTACTAGGCATTAGTGGGGAGACCGTAGCCTCCGTGCTTAGGTGGAGATCAGTTGAGGCTCAATTTAGGCCTTGACACAATTGTATTTTTTATATTTTATAACTATGGTTAAATTGTAAATTCAATTAAATGTGAATTATAGTATAAAATATTAAGAAAACATACATATTTTTTTTGTAAGTCCAAATGACATAATTATTCTATAAAAAGAAAAAAAAAATACACATTTAAGATGAAAGAAAACTATAAACCATTGTATTTTTGTTAATTCTCACACAATTAAAATTTTTATTAAAAATAAGTATAAATTTTTTAAATGTTTTATCTTGATCTAAGGTATTATAAGTCTCTTATTTTTGTTTTTTTTTTTTGAAAAATCTTATTTTTGTTATTTGAAATTGTTTCTTGATTTGAGACTTAAAATGATACTTTTATTGTGAAGCAACCATGATGTAATTTTATAAACTGAGCAAATTTTGTGAGTTGAAAAAATTCAACTATTATTATTCAAAATATCGGCTTAGACGTTACCTAGACATCAATAAATTAGTCAAACGCCTAGTAGCACCTTAGGGAAGTAAAGTGGGATAACAATCATCCAAATAGAGAAGTGGTTTTTATTTGTGTATATTTTTCCAAATCTTTGTATTTTACCCTTATATTCATCTATACTAGAGAAGTGGTTTTCTTTATTTTTCTATTTCAACAATATTTTGATCATTATGTTAACAAAATGATAGTTGGTGTAAAAATATTAGCAAATTTCATGTATCACATGAATTATAGCCTTTAAAGTGATTGTAAATTTTATGATGATGTTGCTAAAAACAAAGTAAACCTTACTTTATACTTAATCACCGATAAATAAGTCGTGTAATGATTAATCTAATGGTAATGAAAAGAAAAGTAATTGGTACTTGTCCTCATAGCTCACACAGTACGTGTACCCTCTTATCGATGTGATTTTTATTTAATCATTTGTACTATACTAGTAATTTAACAAACTACTGAGGGCAACTCCAATGGTTCCGCATTTTGGAGAATTCCTCAAAATGAGGAATGAATATGGGGAATGGTCAACTCTAACCACTCCTCATATGGGGAATCTCGTTGACTTGATTGGCATTACTTCTATGATGGAGGTTCACAATTTGCTAATTTTTTTACACCAACTATCATTTTGTTAACATAATGATCAAAATATTGTTGAAATAGAAAAACCAATCGAGATATATATGTAAAAGACAAGCATAAAAGATGAACAAACAACTAAAATTCAATATAAACCATTCATATCTTAACCATTAAAACTAGATGAATTGTCAAGATTGAATAAAATTTACAAATATACCACCTACCAAAATTAGAGAATCCTTATCCTAATAACTCATTCCACCTAATACATTTGGAATTTTCTTAAAATTTATATATATGTAATAAATAAATTACGGCCATTTCTGGCATATGTGCAAGGTCAAATGTACATATAATTTTATGAAATTAAAACTTGGACACCAGAAGAGCTATGTCGGAATGCATCCATCCTTTTGAGTACATAGGGTTAATGTGGAATTTTTAAAAGTTTTGTCTTCAAGCTTTCTTTATAAGCGTAAATTTTTATTCTGGGAATTCAATGGCAAACATATCCTAATTAATTAGTATTAGGTGTTAAGAGTTAGATTCTTTTGTCGAATACCAAAATATGTTATTCTATGGAAAGTTTGTGAGTTTCATTTTAAAAAAAAAAGAAAAGTTTGTGAGTGGAACTTTTCAGGATTACAACTAGAAAGCAATCTCAAGCAGGTCCTCAGTTTTGCAACTACTTGTTGATGTGGATCAGTTTGCTTGATATTACAAATAAAGTCCAAAATAAATCATACTTAAACATAAAACAAAATTTAATTATTCTTTAATTAAACTTTTTTCAGTTGAACACAAAATAATTTTGATAGATATGATCAAAAAATCAAATCTCATATCTTTGAATCTCATTTCAATAAAAAGTAATGTTTTTAAAATACTGAAATGCAATAAAACAATAGTTTTGAGTTACACAATATTTGTATTTATTATTGTCACTATTTTAAAAATCTCTGCCATAGAACTATTCAGGCGCTATTTGGATGATTGTCATCCCACTTTACTTTCCTAAGGTGCTATTAGGCGTTTGACTGATTTATTGATGTCTAGGCAACGTCTAAGCTGATATTTTGATTAATAATAGTTGAATTTTATCAACTCACAAAATTAGCTCAGTTTATAAAATTACATCATGGTTGCTTCACAATAAAAGTATCATTTTAAGTCTCAAATCAAGAAACAATTTAACAAAAATAAGATTATGAAAAAAAATTACAAAAATAAGAGACTTGTAATACCTTAGATCAAGATAAAACACTTAAAAAATTTATACTTAATTTTAATAAAAATTTTAATTGTTTGAGAATTAACAAAAATACAATGGTTTATAGTTTTCTTTTATCTTAAATGTGTATTTTTTTTCTTTTTCTAAAATAATTATCTCATTTGGACTTACAAAAAATATGTACATTTTCGTAATATTTTATACTATAATTCACATTTAATTGAATTTATAATTTAACCATAGTTATAAAATATAAAAAATACAATTATGTCAAGGCTCAAATTGAGCCTCAGCTGATCTCCACCTAGGCACAGAGGCTACGGTTGCCCGACTAATGCCTAGTAATTTTAAAACATGAATTATCATGTTACTCTCATTGTACTCCACTGCTGCCAACGTATATATCTTCAAGCTGAATGGCATTCCATGCATCATTCTCTACAACGTGTGCTTGTCATTTTATTATACAAATTGCATCGATCATAGACACTAATTCAAATTGTTTAGGTGAGCCACTTTGCAATTCTTTTTCATTTTCATTTCACTAATTCCCTTCATTTTTTTATTTTGTAATTTCCCAACCAAAACACTTTGAAAATTACTAAACATCAACTCCATCTCATCTACTCTTCAATTATGCACAACTCAAAACTATATATATACCAATTATGCAACACCAATAACAAATATATTAACTCCAAAAGCAACTCTCAATTAATTCACATTTTCAACCTTACATCTCTAAATGGAAACCAAAATTCACTTATTGCCCTACTTTCTTTTCCTCATCCTCACCGTTGCCTTCACAACCTCTGCCCGAATGCTAGATGAGCTGCCCAAGCAGGGCCCCGATGCTCCAATCCTACCTCCTCAGCCAATCCCAGTAGCCACACAACCCAACCCAACAGGCCTAGCTACCCCCGCTGGCTCCACTATACCCAACCTATACCCCGCCCATACCTTAACATTCTTCATACACGACATTCTCGGAGGCTCAAACCCAACAGCTCAGGTAGTGACCGGAATCGTTAACAACCCGGCCATCAACGGCCAAGTCCCCTTCGCCAAAACCAACTGGGCTGTCCTCCCGGTCAACAACGATGTCCCCAGAACAACAACAACGGATTAAGCTTGCGCTTCATCGTTCGAAATCTCTGTCTCTAAATGTCCTGGAAGTTGTCTCTAATGCGAAAATTTGAAAGATTTGAAGAGAAGAGATATTGAAGAATTGTTAGGATGAGAAGTTTGCAATGGCTAAATCCAAGACCTTCAACTATAAATAGAAGACTGGAGCAGACATTCAAACTTGGTGAATCACCTCGAATTTCTCTAAGAGCTGAATCTCTGCTTAAATACTCCCAGCTTTCACAAATTTCAAATCAATCAATCAGCAAACACAAATCGTCTAAATCTGTATGTAATAGAGAGAATAATACTTAAGATTTAACCTTGTAAAGGATTCAACATTTCTATAAGTTAAATTCCTTTGTTCGCATTTTCTTTGATGAATCTGAGTGTTAGTTTAGGAAGGATACCTAAACTAAGTTTGAGAGGTAGTTAGAAAGGAAGGTACTTTCTCTACCCGCTGTGAAGGCTTCTCCGCCTAAGGAAGAAACGGATCACTACTAGATTAAAGCTCGAAAAGGAATCCGGAGACTGAAGGTAGGTTAGGGGCCGAACCAGGATAAATCACAGGTGTAAAAGTTCTAACCTTACTTGTCTGCCTTTATCGCGCCTGATATCATTCATCATTCTTTCTATTTTATCAGTTTTGCTTGAAAACCAATCCAAGCTAAGTAAAGTACTCAACAACGATTGAAGATAAACTATGCCAACAAAGCTAAGCAGTTTATTATTTTTAGACCCAGCTCAGCACGCATCAAAAAACGTAACTTGGTAAAAGATTTTTTACAAACATGAAAAAATAAAAAAAATGCATTCACCCCTCTGCTGTTATTAAGCTTATCTTTACACTTGGCATTTGTTTTGCACTTATGCCCTTTCTTTCATCTATATATGTAAATCAAGCCCCAATTGTTTTCACATTTTCTCCCTAAGAAAATCTACTTATTACTACCTGGCCCAATTTGCTTACCGTCATGATTATTATTATTAACTTCTTTGGGGTGCTTTCCTTTAATAGAATTCAAATTTTTTTTTGTTAGAATAATAGTAAACAATTACAACTATAAATATAAGTGAACACCCATGCATCCATGTAAACCTACCTACCTGTCTATGAATTAGATGTCTAACAAGTGAACAGATCTATTATCATTAGTAACTCTTATGTTTAAAAAGAGTTTCATAAGCTCTTTAAAATCCCGAAAATAAGACTTAAAGCTTTAGGAAGGATATTCCGTTATTTAGGATCGACACAACATTTATAGCATTTAGTGATGAATGATGAGAGATTGCTCTTTCGGTCAACTTAATGCTTCTTTACAACATAGTGTCTCTGCTAAGGAATAATCGCCTCTACCTTAAAGAAACATAGATCATGCTGCACTTGGCATTTGGCATCTTACGTCTCTTATTACACAACTGTGTCCCATATTTGAATGTGTAAGAGTTAAAAGTAATTTACTTCATAGATTTGTGTAAACCTAAAAGAACACATTTAACCCGATATTATGAAATTATATTATTCTTTTATTATAGTGTTTTTAAAATAAAATTTATACAATTAAACTTGTAACATCCATGTTTGTTTTACATTTTATCTGATATTGTTTGATGTTTAAAACTAAATAATTGATGTTGTAGCATTTGGTTAAAACACGTAAAACAACTTTTATTCACTTGTTAAAAACCAAACTACAAATGTTTAAATCAACAACAAATTTCTGTATATATTCACAAAATTTTTTAGATTATTTTTTATGGATTATGATTATCCAAAGTTTAAATTTGTTAAAGTAAAAAATTAATTAATATAATTATCTACTAAATTCAGATTGTTGGAATTTAATAAATTTGTACCCTATACAAACAACTACATTTATATTTAAATTATTAATCTCAAGGTTACACTATTAGGTCCCGAACAGATAATTCGGTAGCCTGGTGATATGTGTTAACTAAAATAGATTTGCAACAACAAATAAAACAAGTAGAGCAATAAGGCGACATAGAGATTTTAAGTGGAAACACTTGAAAGGGAAAAACCACTGGACACCAATAACTCCACTAATAAATAATGGGAATACAAAATATAAGCTCTCTCAAGTATACCCAAACT
>CATIWQ010566189.1:0-10250 GCA_949673415.1 Euphorbia schlechtendalii | reverse complement strand
CTTATTATTTTATTATTTCTTATTATTCTATAAATAGAATAATAATATTTCGAATATTTATAGAAAAGAAATAGATTATTATTTCGAAATAATTATTATAGAAATTATTATCTAAAATAGAAAATAAATTAGAAAAAAAATATTTAAAAATAGAAATTTTTCTATAATTTATAAAAAAAACTCGATTCTATAATAAACGAAAAATATATATGATAATTATATACTTATTATACTTATTAGAATTCTTGAATTTTCTATTTATATACTCTATTTATAAAATTTCTATCTTATAAAATTCTATATATTAATAAAACAATCATGGATGTCATCTCTTAAATCCATTGTAGTTCAAATTATGTTGTTTGTAATGAATTGTAATAGACATTTTGTTGCACCTCAATCACTTCAACATCAACTTCAAAATTGCATATCTATTGTAAAAATGACGCAGTATTTGAAGGGTCTAGACATCAAATTCAAAGAGTATTCTCATTTGTCAAAAGCAGATGGTTGATTGGTATGAGTTAGTTGCAACAATATTGAAAAGTTGTGAATTTCAAAGAAATGTGGATGGTGGTTGCAACAATATTGAAAAATTGTGAACTAATTTGCTTATAAATAGGCACCCTCCCATTCATCCAATGCATCATTCAAGCAAAACATTCAAGTTTCTTTTGTAGAGAGCTTCCTACAAAAAGAGTTTAAGAGAGTTTCCTCTTGTAGAGTAATTAGAGAGGAGGGTTGAGTAATTTTACCTTGTGAGTAAAATTGGAGTGTTTCCAACTGTCTCCTAAATTAGTTTATACCTCGAGTTTGGGTATACTTGAGAGAGCTTGTATTTTGTATTCCCATTATTTATTAGTGGAGTTATCGGTGCCCAGTGATTTTTCCCTTTCAAGGGTTTCTACTTAAATCTCTGTGTCTCTTCATTGCTTTACTTGTTTTATTTGTTGTTACGAATTTATTTTAGTTAACACATATAACCCGGCTACCGAATTATCTGTTCGAGACCTAACAGTATTTTCAATTTTCAATTATATTGGAATTCTTACAAAAAAATAAAGTGGTAGAAAATAAGTAAAATATTTGCTTTCCTTTGATTTATTAACTTATCAACTTGGCTTCCCAAAAAAATTATAGAGGTGATTTTGCCCCCTCAAATTTAAAATCTTGACAAGGTCACACTTTAAAAAGATTTTTCTGTCCCATATTATTTGACTTAGTCGACCAAGAACAAACACCCTCTAAAATTATCATCTACAACTATATAATAGCTTCCGTTGTAAACCAACAAACTTCCAATCAATGCATATATGTGAGTACAAGAAATTAGTATGATCTAGCTGATCATTGAAACGTGTATGAATAAATAAAATAATTGAACAAAATTCTAACATTCTAATGCACAAAACAAGCATTTTTTAAATGCATATGCAAATGCACAAGATCAATGTATTTTTCAAAGAAAAATAAAGCAATCCAAAGAAATATGAGGATTGTCAATATCTTCCACTGGAACAGAGTCAACATCTTGGTCACGAGCTGCTGCTTCCTCAACTGTAACTTCATATTTCCTTGAATTTATACTCTGAATGCATCTCTCTCTATTCGCATTCCTTGAATCGACTTTATTATGATAATATCGCCTTGAATTCATCATCATATATGCATTCAAATTCTCAATTTTCGGAGCGGTAATGGCAGAATCATCTGCCGGGTTTACCTTAGTCAAATTCGGGGTCCGCTTCGTGGGAGTTTTCCTGTTGCTATCTCCAATATTGCTGAATCTCCTACTTGGAGACGGCGATTTCAAGCCTCTACTGTAATACCAAGAATGGACTTGGTCGAGTTCTTTACGAAAGCTTTTCTGTCGGTTTGGTGAAGGAGAACGAACTCTTTTCTGCGGGATTGACTGTTTCAACTGTGGCACATGTTGCTGTTTCGAGGGGCAGTCAAGTTTCTGAGAAGCTTCCTTTATGGAATTAATGCGGATAATATGTGGATTTTCCTTAACACAAGACCATAGAAACTCGTTAGAGAACGATCGATCTTTAGAAGTCAAGATGGAAGGAGAAGGTACACTAGAGGCGGTTGAGCACGAGCTGATAGAACTAGTAGCGGTAGTATTGATGGTATTAGTATGAAAGAAAGACGAAACTGACGAATTAGAGGCAGTTGGAGAAGGGGGGAAATAAGGGGATATTTTGTTGGATGAAGGAACTAATGGTGTGATTTTAGGAGTAGATTTAAGGGCATTTTGAGAAATAACAAGCTTGTTTTGAACTATGTTGGAATGTTGAATGGGATGGTTTTTGGGTGTGAATTTGCTAATGCAACAGCCCATTGTTTTTTTTTTTTTTTTTTTTTTGTTGAAATTGAAGTGGGATTGGGAGATTTACTAGATATAAAGATAATTAATGTTGGATGGGGTTGGGATTTTAGTTTTATATAGCCTTGGGAGTTGTATAAGAGTAAAGTGAAACAAATGTGATAAAGCATTGGCGTTGGCTTTATGTGTTTCTTTTTAAGGTTGTTTGAATTTGTTTGCCGGGTATTGAGTCCGTTGTATAACGGTTACCAAAACCAACCCAAATGATGATGGCGTTTGCTTTTCTCACATGCCTTGATGAAACAAATTAAAGTACCATACTATTAATTGGATTACAATTTCAACTTACCTTTCTGGCTTGATTAAGTAACCCACTTGTGCTGAGGGTTGTCAATTGGATAACAATTTTCACGTACCTTTTTTGCTTAAATTCAAAATCCTATTAGAATATTGCTATGAGACTGTTAGGATACACATGTTGTCACACTGGAATTTTGAATTTGACATCATAACAATATGAACTAAGGCCCCGTTTGTTTGCAGGAAAATAATGTGTAAGAAAAAATATTGTGCAAGGGAAAATATTATCTAGGAAAAACATTTTCCCATGTTTGGCTACATCACTGTAATACATTTTCAGATGTTTGTTTACATTTCTGAAAAATATTTTCCTACTACAAATTTAAATATACTGTATCATATATTAACTTATATATACATTTTCTAATAATTATTTATATTTTATATATTTTACAATATATATGTATTGTAAAATATACAAAATATAAATAATTATAAAATAAAAAATAAATTATATTAAATATTGATTATATTTTAATATAAAAATAAATGTAAATGAAGGAGGTGAATGTGGTGGTGACGGTGGAGGAAGTTGTAATGGTGGGTTGGAGGAAGTGGTGGTATTATGGTAGAGGAAGTGGTAGTAGTGGTGGCGGTGGAGGTGGCGGTGGCGGGGTGGAAGAGGTGGTGATGGTGGCGGTAATGGAATGGAAAAAGTGATGAATGTATTGGTTTGGGTGATGGTGGTGTTCATGTGTAGATGAAGGTGTCCTGGTGTAAGTAATGGTGATGGCGATGACGGTGGCGGCGGGGTGAAGGATGCAGTGGTGGTGATGATGACGGTAGCGGAATGGAGGAAGTGGTGGATATGTTGGATTAGGTGGAAGAAGTTGTAGTGGTAATAATGGATGAATATGAAGTAAAAAAGTAAGGAAAATGTTTTCCCAACTTCTTTTATGGGAAAACATTTTCCTATTTTTACAATACATTTTCATGTTAACTTGTACAATATTTTCCTTTGACTTATTTTCCTTGTCAAACAAACACCGAAAAATATTTTCCTACATAATATTTTCATGCAAACAAACAGGGCCTAAGTGAATAATATATAATCGGACATTATCCATACCATATAAATCTATGATCTTATACTTTTGGATTGAATGTTAGGCAAGAGTATAGTATTAATTTGAAACTCGTGTTCTCCTTTAGAAGCTTTCGGATTTTGATGAAAGCACAATAATATATGCATATATTTTTTTGGTAATCGACATTTAATAATGTTGATGATCTTGTCAAACTACACTAAAATTTATCCAATTATATATAATTTAAAATGAATATAACAATTCGAACGTTCAACTTGTTGAATTGACTATATATTTTGCACATGTGTTTACATTAATTCAAAGGAAAAATAGTCACTTTATCCACCTGAATGTGGAATTAAATTTGTGATTTTTACGATTACAGTTACAATCTTAACTATTCTTGATTTTTATATAACAAACTTAGAATGGGATGTCAATGGACACTAGCCCAAAATTCTACGGAACCATGCAATTCGATGTTTTTTGAGGTCTTACAGTTAAGCTTGTAGGGGTAATGTGTATTCATTGAAAATTTTGACATATTAGTATCTAGTGATGTAACTGGTTGGGAGTTGACCTCTATGATTTTAAATTATTTGCATTATTAGATACTATTCTCTTTTTTATACCAAAATGGTATAATATTCTTGGATTCTTTAAATCTGTGGGCTTTTTGTTTATTGGGCTTTTTGGTTATATATCATAGTACACTACAGTATCAATCTGGAAGGTTTTTGGGCTCTGCTTAACTGGTATTGGGTTTATATCTGACATATTCTGATCATTGAGTAAAATTTCGTGGCTCCAAAATGGTACATCTTTTCATAGTTCACTTCAATTCGGGTCGAATTTGTAATAAAGAAATTTATTTATTGATTATTAAATTAAGACCATGTATGGTTATGTCTTGTTCATTACTTTGTTTTTTCCCAACATTATACTCATTACCAATAGAAAATTTGGTCCAAATATTAAGGAGTTTGATATCACTTAAATAACGTCTTGAATTAGAGTCTTGGTAAAGTAAAAAAGTTTCACTTGGACACTGAGGACAATCCTTTTAGTAAACAATGGAAAAAAACATTGTCCTCGTCTAGTTAAAATAACAAAAGAGCATTAACTCATTAAGAAAAGGAACAAACACTAGGGTTGGCAGCGCGACCAGAGCCCTAGCTAGTGGACAAAATTAAAGACACGGGTGTAGTGATTGATAGCGTGTGCTTCACTATGCAGCAGCCGGCAGCATCCCAAACACCGGGAAAAACAGGATCTCGGCAGCACTTTATCCTTCGGGATGGCAAAAGTTTAAGAACTATTGAATTAAACAGATCATCAGAAGCAAATAACTGGAAAACTGCAGACCACAAATCAGATCTAATAGGTAGAATTCCAAACAAAATATAGAGTGGGAAAGGGGAAAATTACATGGAGTGAATTTTGTTTTAGAAACAATTAAGTGGAGACATATTTATACACGAATAAAATCAAATTATGACGTGCTGTACTGAAGTACTGTAATTACTAATTACAGCAACAAGTATGTTTGATTAAAATAGAGGGTAAAGAGTATCAAACCAAAAAGATAATTACCCAATTAGGATAGTAGTATATACGATTCTTATTAATTTACAAAACTAAGGATCAGAATCTCAGAAATGTGGGAGCACTTGATAATAAAAGCTAATCAATATCACAACTCAAAAGATAGTACACACATAGCAAACACATAATCACAAGTGCTTAAAGACCCATTAGCCCAATTCTACCCCAAAATATCACCAGCTAATAGCTCTGGTAAGGGTTCGTTTACATCAATTGTGGAGAAAGGGATATGATAATTAAGATGTAGAAAATAGATGGAAATATCAGGGATTAAGCAAATGAAGCAATGGGTTAATTAGTAGAGTTGGTAGAGAAATGTTTTCCTAAATCTTTAAAGATATTCTTCTTGATAACATTAGAACCTCTCTTAGGTTGATTGAATGCCTTGGAACCAGCCAGCTTGGGGTTGTTAGCGGCAGGAGATCCGCCATTTGGACCATTCATTTGCCTGCTGGTTTCGCCGGAACCCGACCCGTTCATCTTCTTCACTCGCTACTGAAGTGGGAATTATTGGTGATTGGTACGTAGAGCAGGAGAGGATAAGACTTGGAAAATGGACAACTTAAGAGCATTTAAAAGTTGTTTTTCAAAAAAAAAAAAAAAGAGCATTTAAGAGTTTCAAACAAGTGGGGCGTAGCAACATCACGCGCGGCCCCATTTACCCACGTGCTTTTGTCTATAATTTGTTACGTCACTTCCAATCACGCTGCTTACGTATTTATATACTTTTTTTTTTTTTTATCAAACGTATTTATATACTAAAAGTTCTCCCTAATTTGCTCTTCACATAAATTATTAAATAATGGGGGTAAATTGTCATTTAATACGCTGTTTAAATTCATCATCAGAAAAGCTGAGCAATAATTGAGAGACGTGATGTCTTTTTAGTTAAAAAATACTGCACGTAAGTATCCTATTTGTGATTTTTTAGTTTGCTATCCCTTTCTAGAAATTTTTATAAATAAGTACTTCAATTTATATATTTGTGATTTGTTCACTTTACTTTTATCAAATGTACTTCAGTATTTGTGATTTGTTCAATTTATTTTTATTTAATATATGTTAAAAATGAAAAAAATAATATTTTCAATCATTCTTGAAAAAATAGAAATCATAGAGGTAAGTAAAATAGTACTTTATATAGTCTTAGTTTATGTGATTTTTTCTATTGACAAACAAAACATAAAACAGCATTTTTTAAAAAGGGAGTACAATATAACAATGAATACTAATCAATACTGGTTTAGCAAGAGAATATCGGCTTTATAATTATAGAGCCTCTAAAATGATGCAGAATTTTATACTGAACACACACTTTATCCTTCATAGAGGGAAGAAAATTAAACATAATATGTCATGTCACCCAATTGGTAACTTGGTATAATTTCCTTCTAATATAAAATTTAGAGCCAATAAACTTGACCATTCAACCAAAATAAAACAAAATTCTAATTCTTTCATTTCAATATCTCCCCTAAACCCGGTAAAAAAAAAAACCAAATTGCATCCCATTAGACTCCACAAAGTCTTCTATTACGAAATGTGCTATTCAATGGAAATGGTTAAGCCCCTATGGTTGAGGAAACACTAAGCTAAGTAATTGGTAAATTTGAAACTTTAAATTAAATCAACATCTCCAATGCCAATTAGTGAACTCTTGCCAAATTAATTCTCAACCTGATTTTATAAATATAATATAATGCCTATATTATATTTCACCTTCAAGATTTTTAATGAATCAAGCTAAATTGTTTTTCAAAACTTCGAACTTACTTTTGAAGTAAGTTTTAATTAAAATTGAACTATTATTTTTATTTATCCAGTAATGAAAAAATAGTTTATAAGAATCTTCTACGATTGCTTGACTACAACTATATTTTTTTCTTTTAAATTCGAATAATAGTTCTAAACATGACTTAAAAAAACTAATTAACCAAAAAAAAAGTAGTAGGAATATCATGATATTTTCTATTTTGTCAGTGTGTTGTAAAACCATTTCACATACATTTATTTTTAAAATTTGAGATTTATAACATAGAAATCGTAGTTTAGATTGTAATATTGTATGTAAATAAATAACAATTAATTTTTGCACATGTCATTTGCACATTGTGGGTTTATATTAGTTGAAATATAAGTACTTATAATTTTATTACTTAGATATACAACTGAATTTAAGTGTGACATATCATATTTATAATGTTTCACGTATATAAGACAAGTTAATTTGGTTTATCAGAATAATTTGTTACCGGTCAGTGTAGTTAACTTAATGCTCCTATGTTCCACTTTCCTCCTAAGCTTCCCTTTATTTGTTTCTGTTATTTCTTTTTTACAACTTCTTTGTAATTCTCATCCATTAATTCAATCAATGGAACTTTATTGTGTTTGTTCATAAAATTTGTTATGAGATCGTAAATGTCAACTGTAATTTCTTTTTTTAAATTTGCATCCCGTTGCAAGAAGTAGATAAATACTTCACTCTCGAATCTTAGGGATGTCAACGGGTCAGATTCGGCATGGGTAGTACAACTCTCATTCCGCATCTAATATTTTTCAGGTGCGGGACTCCCCATTTAGTGTTTGGGGATTTTTTCACACCGACTCCGCACTTGCGCGGGTTTCTACGGGTATTGGATAATCCCCAATCAAAAACCAAAATTCAAGTAATAAAATTTAATAAATAAAAGCATTGTTCATCTGGGGGCGGGTCGGGGATCCCCACGGGGTGGGTATGGCTCTTCCCACATCCGCCCACATTTTTAATTAGGCGGTATAAATTTCCCCATTTCCATCCTCGCGGACGAGAATTTTCAGGTTTTTCCCCAAAACCATCAGTTTGGATACCACGGATTTCAGATAATCTCCGCCCCATCGGCATCCCTAATTATGATTATAGCTTCAATCACTGAAATTGAGATAGTTAATCTCCAATTATTTCACGCTACTTCTGAATGGTACATCCATAAAGTGGGTGTAGGGATGTTAATGGGTCGGGTTCGGTACGGGTAGTGCAACCCCCATTCCAATGTTCGGGTTCGAGGATTCCCCATTCAGTGTTTGGGGATTTTTTCACACTCATTCCCGCACCCGCGCAGATTTTTAGGGGTATCGGGTAATCCCTGCCCAACAATAAAATTTCAAGTAATGAAATTTAATAAATAAAAACATTGTTCATTCTCATATTAAAATGGTAAACCGTAACCAGTGAAAAAATATCCTTCAAATTAATATTTAAGCATCCACTAGCATTCACGGGGAAATATTCGGGGGCGGGTTGGGGATCCCCACAGGGTGGGTATGGCTCTACCCAAATCCGCTCACCTTTTTAATCGGGTTGTATAATTTTCCCCATTTCCATCCCCGGGGGCGAGAACTTTCGGGTTTTTCCCCAAACCCATTGGTTCGGATATCACGGGTTTCGGATAATCCCCGCCCCATTGACATCCCTAAATGGGTGGCTGACCAAGATTCGAATTCTAACACCTGCAATTGCTTAAAAAAATTATTTCACGATACTATGCTAAAGAGTATTTTTGGTACTTTCAAGTATAATATCCCGAGATTTGGAGACAACACATATATACCTCCACATTGGTACAATAAAGTTTTGGTTGTATACAGCATTTGCAAAGGAAAATAGCATATGCAACCAAAATTTTTTGTTGCACACTCCATTACAAATCACAGATTTTCTTTTATATATATGTACTAATTAATAATAAATCTTTATCAAGTTCTTTGAAAACATTTACATATTTGTCAAAAGTTTTTAAAATCCTAATTCACCGTAGTAATTTTGTTTTTATTAATTTTCCAAAAAATGTTAAACTTTTTTCATTGAATCTAATTAATATGTTGAAGGCTATTTATGCATGTACCCTTTCAGTTGATTTTCTCCTATTAAATTCTGCTGCCTCCGCTAGAAATCTTAGAAACCAAACCGGTATAACCAGTTTCCCTTAATTGCCAATTGGTATCTAAACAACAATATGTTCACAAGAATAATTTTAAAACAAATAAAATAGACACAAATTATCTTTTAGACATTCTTGTGTTTCTACTTTGTAAATAGGAATATTTATTTATTGAACCTTTCACGTGTATATATGTCTGGTATTGAGTATATATGCCCATTGTTTCATAATTATATGCAAAAATTATTTGTTTGTACTCAAAATATTTAACCATCTCATCGATCTGGTAAATTTTTTATATTATACTCTGGAATATGAAGTCTTTTTTGAAAAAAAATTTACTGAAAATGCGTTTATATTATTAAATAACAAGGAAAGTTTCACCTCAGTAGAATCACAAATTATGTCTTTACCATCAAACTAAGACATCGACCACTCTAAAATATTAATATCATGGGATGCAAATGCATGATAACCTGATCAGGAAACAAACCGCGAGAGGTTAGGTTAGGCGAGCCGACATAACCACTCCGACGCTCAAGCGTATTAGAGATGAAGCGGGTTGGTGGAGAATTAGTGGAAAGAATTACTTATCTAGTAGTTTGTGCCATTCTTTCTTGTATAGAGGAGTTGGGCCCCAGGGCAGATGCCATGCGGCACGTAGGGAAATTGACGGGGTTCAAGGACTTTATCTGGTTAATTTTAATATCCCTTGCTATCAAATAGGAAGTCTTTACTTATTTTTTTTTTAAACCTTTAGAGAGACCTTGTGTCTCTCCTTCGGAAAAAGATTGGAAAAGGTGAAAATTTCGGGGCGAACGTCCCAACTAGGCTGATGCGTCCGCTTACCTACAAAACACCAAATCCTCTTTTTTTAATAAAAAGAGCGAATCACGAAAAGTGAATCACCCACATAAATACAAGATTCAAATACAAAGCAAAGACGGATCAATAAGAAGATCCGAAACCAAAAACGAAACTACTTTCTTTCTAATCTTAAAATAAAGCCAA